>OY723390.1:4611955-4641955 GCA_963210295.1 Ophion ellenae
GTATCATCGTACATGGATAAACGTTCGTCCTGTGCGTCGTACCACAGAAGTGCGCTGCTTACAGCGTGCACTTACCCTTATGAATTTGCGATATTTGTGGATTAACCATTTGCACTCGAGGCCTTTTTCGCTCGGATAGTGAATGATGAGCGAGCGTCACCTCTAGAGTGCAAAGGGATACTAAGTATCATAGTCCAGTCGAAAAAGGATTTCACCTGGAATTAATTCGGGCCTTCGATTTTTTTATACTTAGGGGTGGGGGGGTGGTTGGTAGTGTAAATCACGATTTTCGGGAAAGTCCCCCCGGTGCGTTTGCCGCCATCTTCATTTAAAGAGGGATTTTTTTTGTATTTCGAATCACTCGCTTATTTTCAACCTTAGAGTGAAAATGATAGTATTCAAAGTTGTGGGTAATGTAATTGCCCACAAGTTTGGTGATGATAATTTTTACCCTAGGATCGATGTTGATAGAGTTAGACTGCTAAAAGGGGTAAAAACGTTTTTTTTAAACTTATCTCGTTTATTATTAAGTTTATTCTAAAAATGGTAATTAATAATCACATAGGAAATTTCATTTCCTTCAACTTTGGTTATTAGCACTTTTACCCTCGGATCAATATTTTCGGACTTATACTAAATTTAGGAGTGACCGTTTTTTTATGAGCAGTTATTTCGTTTATTATCAAGTTTATCGTAAAAATGGTAAGAAGTAATCGGGTAGGAAATTTTATTTTCTTCAACTTTGGTTAGGACCATCTTTACCCTAGGATCAATATTTTCGGACTTATACTTAATTTAGGGGTGAACTTTCTATTTATGTTCAGTTATTTCGTTTATTATCAAGTTTATCGTAAAAATGGTAATGAATAATCAGGTAGGGAATTTTATTTGCTTCAAATTTGTTTATTACCATTTTTATCCTACGATCAATATTTTAAGTTGTAATGGAGGTGCGGGAAAAAAACCCGACGCAACTTCTCCTTCTCAACCGGCTGCGAGACTAAGCCGCTCAAAAACGCGTTACAGCCTTTCGTCAATTAAAAATGGACGATTTTATTTTTTAAATATTAATAAAGGCATTAGACTTTTTTCAGGTGTTTAAAATACACACATATATATATTTTTCCACGTTAATATATATGTCAAACTTTAATATATATGTATGTACTATTGTCGAAGAAATTTGAATTACGTACGGCTGTCCATCACTATTTTTATAATAACTTCAATAATAAATTGACGAAAAGAAATGAAAAAAATACACCCCTATTTTGATTATAACTCCTAAAATATTGATCCTAGGGTAAAAATGGTACTAACGAAAGTTGAAAAAAATAAAATTTCCTACCCGATTATTTATTACCATTTTTACGATAAACTTGATAATAAACGAAATAACTAAACATAAAAAAAAGTTCACTCCTAAACTAAGTATAAGTCTGAAAATATTGATCTGAGAGTAAAAATGCTAATAACCAAAGTTGAAGGAAATAAAATTGCCTACGTGATTATTAATTACAATTTTTTAAATAAACTTGATAATAAACGAGATAATTAACAAAAAACCTTTTTTACCCCTATTTGCAATGTAACTCTATAAATATCGATCCCAGGGTAAACACTATAATTACCAAACTTGTGGGGAATTACATTTCCCACAACTTTTGATATGATCATTTTCACTTTAAAGTTGAAAATGAGCGAGTTATTCTAAAAACAAAAAATCCCTCTTTAAATTATGATGGCGGCAAACGCACCGGGAGGATGTTCCCGAAAATCGAGATTTACATTACCACCCCCCCCCTCCCCGAAGTATAAAAAAGAAAATCGAAGCCCCGAATTAATTCCATGTAAACCGAATTTTAGACCTATCTCGATTGGACTATCAGTATAGCACCTAATACTATCTATTTTCCTTGGGTAGATCGCCAAAAGCCTTTCCAGTACTTGATCGTTGCCCTGTCCAGTTCCTAATCAGTCCCGGAAATGGAACCGTGGATCGGGGCCTGGTCCAAGACCCGTTACATGGCAAATCTGATCCACGCTGAGCGGCCTGACATGACCTGATGTTATTTAGGAAGTGCAGATCAAGGGCAGGACTTTTTCCCGACTCAAATTTCTACACGGCTATTTCATGGCATTGAAAATGTAATCGGACTTTTCGGGTAATAAGAAAACTTGTCATCTAAATAAAATAAGATGGTTTTTATTATTTTTAAAAAAATTCTGATGATTTGAGGTAATATAATTTTTTATTAACAACAACATTACAATTGGGTGAAAAAAGCGCATTTTTCAACCGATCACAGGCATTCAGCATGTCGCAGCTCCCCCTACTTTACTACACGCAGTGGCAGTGGAGTGCGGGTAGCGTTAGATTCGTGTGTCATCCAGCTTACTCTGACCCCTATAACCAGCCTACCTTAACAAACATATACAGTTGTAAAAGCACGTTAAATGCTAAAAACAAAAAATGTCGAAATTTTTGCGACGACAGACGATACGTGGCAATATGTTATAATTCAGGATGACACGTAGTTCGAAACAAAAAAGAATCACGCTCTTCCGGGGCTCGTATTAATTGCAGGTATATAAAATGGAATTGATTTCCGTCAGCGGATATTGGGAAATCGTGATGATGCAATCGCTTCATGTTGAAATACAGCCACGTACGGGATTATTACTGAAAATGTCAGCTTGACTGACATTTGTTGATATGCATGTAATTGTGTATTGAAATGCGATAGCTGTATACCAATATTTTTCTATTGGATTTCGGATAGTCGTGTTGGCAATTTCCCACAGTGATTTTACATTCTTGAAGCCGGTCTTGCGTTTGTTTTTGGGGTCGTTCGTATTACCGGTCAAAAAATTATTCTATATAAATTTCGAATACCTACTTTGCATCGAAATGAAAGCTTGAACAAAAATCAATAGTATTTGAAATACCGTCAAGATTTATTTTCAACAGCAATAATATCGATAACACGAGTATCAGTAATCATAGAATCAACAAAAACAGCAATAATATTATAATAATAACAATAATAACAATAATAAGCGAAAATTAAGATATTATAATAAAACTTGGAATACATTATATGAAAAGAGTGTAAAGAAATTGTTTAAAAAAATTTCCATAACATTTAAGTAGAATACCTATCCCATCTTATCCAATCAATATACTGATTATGCTCAGTACATACACATTTTTCAGAATTTTGTTTCGCCTCTCTCTCTCTCTCTCTCTCTCTCTCTCTCTCTCTCTCCCGCCTATTTTTTTTATTGTCGCCATTATCATTGGTATGGAATTTCCCGAAATCAACTTCGGAAAATACGTAACATATTTACTAAAAATGTTAACAGAAAAAAGCAAAGCCTGTGCTTTACCACCTAAAAACCCGAATAAAATTTGATCCGCTTCATCGGTCGACTTTTATGACCATTGTTACACAATCAAATCCCAGATACACCCCCCTCCTTGGGGGGGCTTGAAGACTGCTCATCGTGTGTGACTCGCATCCTGAAATCCTGAATTTTCCGTGGTTCATTCGTCATACGCGAAAGCGCATTGGAGTATAATATCGTGGCGATATTCCAGCCAAGTATCTACGACTGTGTGTCACACTAAAATCCTGATAACAGAGCGATTTTACGTGCATCTCCATCGGAGTGCATACCTCTCTCCCTCTCTCTCTCTCTCTCCCTCCCTCTCTCTCTTTCTTTCTCTTTCACTCTCTCGTCGTCATTTAACTCACGACTAAGAGCACTGCATAGAGTTGAGCAGGTTTTGCGCAACGGATTATGTGTCCCCTCGCCGCCTATTCCATTTCAACCCTCACCTCGTGGCCCTACCCCTGCAGGCCCTCCTCGGCCTCTTTTCAACCCCCGTCAGTCGTATTTTGACGATCGTATTTGATTCTCACCATAGTAGGATGCCATTCAAGCTCAGGCACATACGTTTAGCCGCCTAGCAGCAACAGCAGCAACATCACACCGACGAGATTCCCCACATCGCACTCTTGGCTACATCTATATGTGTGTATGTATGTGTGTATATATATATATATATATATATATATATATATATATATATATATATATATATATATATATATATATATATATATATATATATATGCGCGCACACACACACACACACACACATATGCGCGCGCGCGTGTGCCTGTGTGTGTGAGTATGTATGCATACATGTCCTGACGCGATCGTTTTCTCGTACACTGGGTGACGCGCACCAACCTCGAGGACTATACTGCAGCGGATTACCCCCGGAAAATACAGGCCGCCTCTCTATCTGGAAGCACAAAGGGCATTCCAACCCAAACATTACTTGACTCGTGATCGAACTTATATGTCAAGTCTCTGGCTTTTCTTCGAAATAAAAGGTAATTTTGCAGTTTGAGAACTTTTACGAAAAACGGATACAATGTCGAAGAGAAATCGCGGTGGTCACTTCCCCCTCTCTCCCTGCAGCTATTATTTGGGTTTGCTTGGGTTGTTATTATGGCCCCAAAAATGATCAACGTAGAACAATTGTAGTTCATTTAATTATATTTAAAAACTACGTTTAGTTTCTTAGGGAGGGCTTTGCCCCCTCCACCGCCGTAAGAGGCTTTGCGCCTTCACTCCGCCAGGGGGTTGCACCCCCCCCCCGGCGGCGGCAGGGCGTTTTTAGGAAGGCTGCTTTTATAAATCCCCCCACTCCCCACATCCAATATAGGTGTTCCGAAAATGTTCGCAAATAAGCTATTTTATAACGTGTTTTCGGGGACTTAAAAACCCTATACCGTTTTATGGGAATCTGATCGCCGCGATTTATTTTCGGCATTACACTTAGAAGGTAGGACTTTTTTTTATAAATGCCCCACCTCTCCACCCCCAATATAGCCGTCGAAATATTTGAAAATGCCCTATTGTATCACGGGTTTCCGCGAACTTCAAAACCCCATAACTTATGGGATTAATGGATAGTGTCAGCCCCTTCCGACGGAATATCACTCAATATTATGGAATAAACAAGTTCACGGTGAAAAAAAAAATTCTCGTCGTTTTTCGGAAATGTCCTCAAACTGTATAATTACCAAATAAAATATACTTGCCGACAAAGAAATGCTGGATCAACCAGTAGGTATTTGTTTATCGCTTCTTCGAGAATTTATAACAATCGTAGGGTTATCATTACCCTTAACCCTTTCGCTCTGGGCATTAAAAAAAAAAAATAATGTCCTTTGATCAAGGAAAATGTAATTAGTAATGTTGCAGGGGATGGTATTTCCGGAAGCAAGGATCTCCGCAAAGCTCGACGTTGCGCTCTTAACACTCAGATCTTGTGTCTGTTCTGACATATTCTTGTCTCACGCTTTTGCTGCACACAATGCTACACCCAAGTGCCAGCCTTGAAGTTCGACTTATATTGAATTCATAAATGTATATGTCCGATGAGTTCCCCAACAATAGTTTTTCATCATTCAAGTACAGAAGTCCAATTCGTTTTTTAAATTCTGTGTCAAAATCCAGTATCTATCTTTATTTGTGAAAATTGTGCTTTATAACGAATTTGTGCGAAAACCAAGCACACCGAATATCCGGCTGTGAAATCATGGCAACTTCGTAGACGGCCCAAACGCTATCTTATCCATATTCGCCAATTATGCCCGGGAACCTCAAACTACTTGGTCAGGATAATTAACAACGAATATTATTTATTCTTATTCTCTGAATTAGAAATGATTATTTAATATTCATTTGATATCTGTGTTCAGAAAATATCTTTTTCTAGAAGTTTCTAGGCAAAGACAAAAAAAGTGATTTTTTTCATACATAACATTTGTTTTTGGAATATCGGAAAATTATTAAGGGACAACACGACTGTAGAAAAATCAGTTTTTTCTATCGTCTTAAGAAATGTTCTGAACTATCTAGAATGCGGGGAGAAAAGTCTGGTACCCGTAAAGGAAAGGCCCGCAGGGCCGTTTGGGTCTGCGGTGGACTGATCCGTGTGCGAGACGTCGACCTTTTTTCTCGGAACACAATTTTTCGAAACGACGCGCAGCATAACTCCAACAAATTTCACTCTTTTCACTCCAAACTTTGAGTCCATCTTTAAAATAACATTCTGAAGAGAAACACGTACGGGATTTTCCATGAGTTAATTATAACATTAGTTATTAACAAACGATTGTCCTTTTTTTCTGTCGAAAATAGAGTTTTCACTTTAAATGCTCGCCTATTACACAAAAATTCATATTTTCAAAATCCCCTACTCTAGATATACTCATGTAAATTTATGGAATTAATTTTTTTCTAAATTCAAATTATCGTCGTTTGTACTGCGTGCCACAGAGCGTCTCAAATTCAACATGCTTCGCGAGAATAGCTCCAGCATCATCATTGTGTATAATTTGGTAATATACGTTTTTTTTTGTTCGCTTGAAGATGTGATTAATAACATCCTTGGATATTATTATCGTCTTGTCCATCCACCCGAAAAAATCGCGGAAAATCACTTAATTTTGGACATTTACAGTGGTGTACAGTCCTTAAAGTTTTTTATTTCTTCCAGATTATAGACAGCTTTAGTACACACTTTTCCTTTAAAGCAACTTTTTTATACCCTAACCGATATTCATTGTTGACAGTTCCCCGGGCCGATTATGAGGTTCCGAACGGGGCGCGTATGTCTCCAACTTCACGACACTTCTGTCAACCTGAGCATTGTCATATACTACGATTTACAACGTTGCCACATCGTCTCGTGTTAATTGAGTGAGAAGAAGTTACGAGAAATAATTCTACAAAGTAATGAAAACATTAGATGTAATGGAATGTTCAAAATGCGTATGTTTATAAATAAATGTAGAAAAACAGGTCGAGAATGTACATTAAATATGACGATTATTTAAAAGCTAACAGTTGGTAACAGTCAATCGTCCCGATGCATAAGCATACGGTGCTTCGCTCGTGCCCCCTCCCCCGCGTCCCCCTCGGCTAGACCCGATAGCAACCTTAAAGGACGGAACTCGAATCGGCCAGTGACATACGGTAATTTTCATGCGATCGTTATTTTATTCGAACTGTTTTTTTTCGATAGAGAAAAGACCGTCACTGGTTAATAATTGGGACTTCGAGCCAACTGTACAAGCGATAAACAATCAACTGTAGAGTTTAGCTGGCGGGCATTAATGGATTTCACACTTTGGGAATTTGATTTTCTGATTATCGGAGACGGGAATGGAGGAAGACGCGAAGGAAAAGACGCAAAAGAAAATATCAGCCACAGGCCAGGGTAGTTTCTCGCAAAATGCCCCATGCGGTGATGTATCGGAGAATGCAGCATTGTGCATTAGGGCTGGCTGTGAGATGCGAAGAGCCCGCGCGATCACAGTCTGTTACAGAGAGCGAATCTCATATAAGCTGTGATTAATGAACGCGTTGATAGAGCCCCTATACCGCCCCCCTCAACGGTGTGCTCTATCGTTCCAAACCAAGCACCGGATAATTTATTAATGTGGGAAGATATAGGTTGTGAAAGTGCGAAAACGGCCCGAAAGCGCCGCCACGCGCATGTTGAACTACAACCAACCGACTGGAAATTCGTCAGACCTAATAACAGGTACCGTTGTATCGAGCCTCGTAGGAATTTAGGGACAAAATTGTCGCGACAAAGTATGCGAGACATAATGTGCAAATGAAATCGTGAGGGAAAGAAAAATCATTGCGAAACACGAAGAGAAATCTTTCAAGTGCCCGCTGGCGGAATAGTATAGTTGCGCTGTTGAGCGCGTCCTGGCGAAGTAGTACACTTGCAATTTTGAGCGCCCCCAAGCGGAATAGTGCACTTTGCAGACAAGAAAAGCATCGTGAGAATTACGAGAAGAAATGAATGTGCCTGGAGCGTTTAGAACAAATGGAGAATAATTTCGAGACGAAAAATAGTTACAAAAATAGTTATAAAAAAGTTGTGTAACGCTGCGATGTTGTGTTGTGTTGCTGATCAATTGCCACGGAGACTAATCAGGAGGAATTATGCGCCTTGGAGGGTCCCGTCGCGAGTACTCAATCGTCGTTCAAAGCTTTTGAATTGTTGTGCAGATATAATGGTTTCTATAGAACATTAGTTGGATAGGGAGAACTCTTCACCGAGTGCTTTTGAAGTTTAAGCCTCGTAAGAACCAAGGCGAATAGTGTGAAGGGTGAAACAATGCTTTTTGTGCTCTGCGCGGTATGCCGATGTCAGAGCGCACAGTGTGCCACTCGATTCTCAAGATCTCATCGACACGTCCCCGCGGTCAGAAGTGTGGCGGGACATGGGGGAAAAATTAAGCTGTTTGAACAAAATGGGGGATTTTCTGAGGCACGTTAACATCACCCGAGAAACCTTTTTCTTCCGTTCAAATGTGTTGTATAAAATTGGACGACGTAAGTCTCAAAAGATGGTAGTTTGAACATAAATTAACAATTGTTCAATCAGTTAATAAAAATCGATTACAAATTGGATCCATAACTCAGTAAACTAATGGTGTCAAATCGGGCAAATTTTCCAGAGATTCTTACAATATTTCTATTTAGTTTTTATCCTTGAAAGTAGTTTAAAAAATATTCGACAGCATGAGGTTTAAAAATAGCTATTTTAACCGTAATCAATATTCAGCGGTTCAATTAAAAATACATTGCAGTAAAGCAAAACCGGTGAAGTAAAATATGGGAATCATCCAAGGTAATTTAGATTTGCTTCCGTGCGAATCGAACGGCCGTTTAGTGCTAGGGTTAGCAAAAACCGACGCCCCTGACGGGGCACAGGTAATCGATAACCAAGCGAAACATTTTTTTCTTCTACTTTCATTCGATCCTCGCGCAACGTTCCAGCGTGTTATGGCCAACATTTTTGTTTGCATCCGGCGTCCTTTTTTTCGATCGAAGCAATCGGAAGGCATGGAAGGGGCGACGGAATGCACAAGTATTCGAAACAGCCCCTATGGCAAAATTCTATTTGCCTTTCAGGCTTAAGGCCTTCTCTACTCCACTTTCAGGGCCGGGAAGTGGCACGGGCTCTATACGGTACATTACGAAGAAAAGAGGGTGGATGGCAAAATGCGCGCTGCGAAGGGTAGACGTGGAATAAGGAATATGCAGCGAAGAGTTTTGAGGGTCGAGGGTGCGAGAAAGTTTCCGAGGGTGGTAAGTTGAGAAGGACTCCTCGTACGATGGCGAAGTGAGGTGGGGGCTCGACTCCGCGCCCCTACGACGAAGGTCGTTCAAGTAGTTGGAGGACGCCTACCGATAGACTATTTTTTACCTGTGCCATATACGAATATATATATATATATATATATATATATATATATGGAGAGAGGGAGAGAAAGAGAGAATATATGGCTGGCTGCTTGGAGGTCAATTATCGCATTTTGGTGGAATGTGATTTTAAATGTAATTTAATTATATTTAAAATAACTTAAATCACAACAAATTTAAATGTAATATAATTTGGTGAAAGGTGATCTTAAATATAGTCAAGTCCGCAAGAAAAGAAAAGTACCAAAGACCCCAAGAACAAAACTGAACTTGTCCACACTACGGCAAATTCAATTTTTATTTAAATTTTATTAATTTTTGTGCTAAAAACTGCCATCTCGCTCAAAAAGGCAGTTTTTAACGAATGTTAAGGTGTTTAGAATCGGATTTGATTCAAAATGTTTAGGGAGCTAATCAAGGTGTGCTTGAAAAACACGAAAAAGAAAAAAAACTTTGGCGTAGTGTGGACAAGTCCGGTTTGTTTCACCAGCTCTTCATATAGATATGCATATATATGTGTGCGTGAGCGCGCACGCGTGTGTGTGTGTGTGTGTGTGTGTGCGTGCGTGCGTGCGTGCGTGCGTGCGTGCGTGCGTGCGTGTGTGTGTGTGTGTGTGTGTGTGTGTGTGTGTGTGTGTGTGTGTGTGTGTGTGTGTGTGTGTGTGTGTGTGTGTGTGTGTGTGTGTGTGTGTGTGTGTGTGTGTGTGTGTGTGTGTGTGTGTGTGTGTGTGTGTGTGTGTGTGTGTGTGTGTGTGTGTGTGTGTGTGTGTGTGTGTGTGTGTGTGTGTGTGTGTGTGTGTTGGTGTGTGTGTGTTGGTGTGTGTGTGTTCGTGTGTGTGTGTGTGTGTGTGTATATTTATATCATTTAAAAACCGCTGTGTTATGAATATATACAGAACCGACATTGATAGATAGGCGATCAGGTTTTCGTCTCGGTGGTATTTCGGGTTAAGCAGCATTGTGATAAGCCGATATTCGGAGCGATGACCGCTTAGCCATACACGACAGCTCAATACGTTTGAGACCTTGGGGTAGATTCTTTAGTAAAACGTCTGTGCACCATAGAATCAGAAACATGTGGGGCCAGAAGTCTGTTGGCAGAAATATATCGGTGCCAGTTTTCGCAGTTTTCCCATACCCCCGGAAAAACGCAGTATAGTGTAACCGAAGACGGCTGTGGGCGCGATGGAAGTTAGCGAAGTGCGGGCTGGGAGTAACAGGAAAAGGTTTAGTTGCGAAGGCTAATGCGTAAAGACCCGCAAGAATATACGTTGGAAGTGAAGAAATGTGTGTATGTATATACACACATATGTATATGTATGTGTTCACAAAACAATTGTGCATCGTCAAATTCCCATAATGCCGCCCGCCTCAATTTTTTCGCGTGGAGCTGTGGTGCAATTCCGAAGGAGCCAAAAAACCTCCGATCGTGAAGCCAGTGAGGTCTAGCCGTCCATTTCTTCTTTCACCTTATTTACCGAGATGCTCCCATCTCGCTTGGCGTCTACTTACATATAGATGTGCCCCTCGCCCGTGATGTGATTCAAAGTTTCCAGTATGTTTATAATCCACTAATCGCCCGCTTTACCCGGGCATAATTAAAAACTTGGATGGGGACCAGCGATGCAGCGAGACCGGAAATAGTGAGGTTCCGGAGCACGGAGCATGCGATGCACGCTCAGAATTGAGCCGACTTTGTGCATGAAGAAAGCATTGCCTTTCTTTTCCTGTTCTCTCTCTCTCTCTCTCTCTCCCTCTCTCTCTCGCTCCTTTCTCTTATTGTCAGATTGAATGCATGCACTTTTATGCTTTTTACGTGCGAACACCATCTATATCAGTTGGGGCTATCCTCATCTTTGAACTAACAGGTGAAAAGTCAGTCGCCGACTTACAGCCTGCCACTACTCTGGCCGCTCTCTCACACTAAATAGAGCTATGCTCATCCCCCCCAGTATTAATGGAGAGCAGCCCACCTTGCCGGTGGGTAGAGACACACGGGTATTTCGATCAAGCAGCGTAGCGAACCGAGCTCTGGATCGCTGCCTCGTTGCTGTGCCCCTCAACACCCAGCGACGGGCGTCTATATAGTGTTAATATGGCGACCTTTTTGCCAATTAACGCTAGACGGCTTGCTGTGTCGCCTCGCACCAATCGGCGAGCTTTGGAACTCAGTGACGATGACTCACTGTACGAGTAGCCATCTGCCTTCCCTCTGCCCTACAAGGAAAAGGAAGTCGAGGGGTTAAAATCGTCCCTAAAAAAAGCATGCAGTCACTTACAAGTGAACTATTCTCCCGCAAGAGTACTATGGAACGTAGGCAACTAACAATGGAAGTCCTTTAGAATCACATGGTTGTGATTGCGCTCGCTTCAGCTCATGTTCAAACAGTAGCGGTGCTGAAGTCTACAGATCCCATGGAAAACTCTGTCAAGCACATCGTTTGCTAGGTTTTGAAAACGGCTCTCGACGGGGTAGCCGACAAGTGTGCTGAGAGGTGCGAGGCCAGTCAAGCTAATCGTCAGACCTACGCCAATGTCGTGGTAAATTCTGCTATAGACCGCATAAAAGTATTGAAGCTAACTGTCCATCTGTACCGGCTTCCACAATCAAGAACAAATACAACGAACCACAATCAAGCAAGGTCGGTAATTTTGCCGATTCTGATGCTACGAGGGCAGCCGTTTTCAGAGCCATCAACCTGACTGAAGCCGGTATGAAGGTTGCCAATGTTAAAAGAGCAAGAGATAAGAGGATCAGGCTTGAGGTAGGCTCGGTCACGATCTTACATACAGGTCTGGAAACTCTAATGCTGGCAGTCGCGATCCGATCGATCAGTTAGCGTGGCAAATTTCGGTCCCAGTGCCGCCACTAGTTGTCGCTGTGGTTCCGAAACCCGGACATACATAACCTCAATACGGCGAGCAACGGAGTGAGGGGTTCAAAACGGAGTTCGTGGCACAAATTTTGGAGATGAATGCACCGGAGGAACCGGAAAATTCAGTCAAGGTTATTTGCGCATTTCAACCACGTGAAAAGCGTCAGACGAGAAACATTGTAATCCAGGTAACTGCTAAGATCCGCAACATCCTTCTCAGCCGAGGACCAGTATTCGTTAGATGGATTTCATTCCCGGTCGAGGATTATGTTACAGTCCTACAATGTTACAAATGCATTGGTTTCTGCTTGAGCAGTGCCCGGAGCGGACAAGGCGGCGGCAGTCATGAGAAGCGGGAATGTACCAACAAAAAGAGTCAGCCTGGTTGCATCCACTGCAAGCCCGCAAAGATAGACGACATGTACTCCGCCTTAGATGGCCAAATATGCCCAATTCTTAAGCGGCGCATTGAGGAAAGGATCGGCCTTATAGAATACTCGTAATGGCCTCCTCATCGGTTGATCTCAGCGTTAACCTCCGGGTGGCTCTTCTCAATTGCCAGTCGTTATTGGCCAAGGATCACCTAAACACTTTCAGGATCCTCTTCTTCCAACATCAGGGCCACGTCCGGAGCTTCTCCGAGACCTGGCTTGGTCCTGACATACCTGATTACAAAATATTCAGGCGGATCCGGTTAAATCTTGCTGACGGAGAAGTTGCGTGCTACGTCCACAAAACATTAAAAGCCAAAGAAGTCCATTCATGGACGCGACTTTTCTCGGAAGGCATTGAATATATATTTCTGGAGATCAGCTGCGCCAACGCACCAAAAATTCTGACCGCTATGATGCATAGACCTCCTAAAACCAAGGGTTTAGCCAAATTCATTGATGCCGGCGCTAGACTGCTCCCACTGTACACCAATTTAGCAGTAATGGGTGACTTCAACTCTAATATGGACAAAGCCTCTTATGAGAGTCGGTCATTAGCACAGTTTTCGTCGGCCAACAACTCGCTTCTTGTCCCTTTCGGGCCAACTCATTATAGGGGAGGATCAGTAACCATATCGATGATTGTATCATCGACAGTGAAGCTAAAGTGTTTGACTTGGGGCAAGAGCCTGTGTCCCTCTCTGCACATAACTGCATTTGGGTCACTTACTGCTACCAAACCCCCGAGGACCTTTAAAGTGAGGTGGCCAAACGCAATTTTGAATACTTTAATGAGCAGGACTTTCTGGCGGACTTGGCCGCAATTGGTTGACCATCGTTCTTCAGCCCGCTGTCATTGTATTAAGGAAGGTGTCCCTCCTTAAGTTCTCACATACTGCTTATTAGATCATTACGGCCGACTGCGACGTTCTGTGCGTTTAGGGAACGCTACACCTTGGTTGACTGACGAAATCAGGAGTCTTATGTAGGAGCGGGACGAAGTGTGAAAATGCTTTGTCTGTAGTCGAAGAGGCCAACCCGGAGATGGAAAACGCAGAAACCAACATATTTTAGCGAGATTCAGGGAGCACAGGAATGCTGTGCAGATGAAGATAACAAATGGCAACGAATGAGGCCAAGTAAAGATACCGGATCAGCGTGGAAAAGGCTGCGTCAACTCGGAATTCTTCATCCTAAAAACGATAATCACCCACCAGGTATGTCGGTGGGTGACCTTAAGGCGTTAGGCCACAGTAACGGGTATAAAATCATGAGCGAATTTAACAATTTTTTTTGTATGAAAAAGTGATTCACTCATAAAATTAATTACACATCTACTTAGTATGAATATTAAGCTGATACATTCTTTTTCTTTTTTTTTCGATGTACAAAATGGCCGACTACTCGAAACTTCTCGAAACATCTTTTTCCAATTGGCGTGACAATTTTCACTCGATTTACTTCAAATTTAAAAGTTATATTCCTAATAGCATTTCGCAGAGAAGTACGTACGGAACTTCTGATTAATCCAAAACGTTTCATTTTATGAGCAGTTTATGAGTAGTTATAACGAAATAGTTCACTGAAAATTCATTTCTCAAGTTCAAATACCCATAACTTTTGAATAAAACAATATTTTTTTGATTCCGTACGTACTTTTCTAGGTATTCTAATGTAGATTGACGAGAATTTTTGTTTTTGTTCTAGGTCAAAAATTGTGGATGCTAAATGTCACGCCACGGAGCGCCTAAAAAAAAGATAACAAAAGAAAATATTAGTACGCGACCATTTTGTACATCGAAAAAAAATATACATATATTTTCTAACAGCTTGATATTCATACTAAATAGATGTGTAATTAATTTTATGAGCGAATGACTTTTATCCATGAATTTTTTTTTTAATTCGCACATAATTTTATACCCGTTACTGTAGCCTAACCCCTTAACAACTATGTTTGTTCTGCTAGTGATGGCAAGGCCAGGGCAAACGATGCTTATCCGTGGCGAGATGGGCATGTTGGTGAATACAACGGCTACGTATTTCTATTTCGAAGACATTTGTCTTAAGATATTCCTCAAGTTTCTTCGTCATGACCCCCTCTTAAAGGGGCCTTCTCACTTTAGACGCTAATAAAGCTATTTTTATATATTTTTTTATAGATTTGTATTATAGATATTGGTATAAAAGTTGGTACACTTAATAAATACATTTTTTTTAAACATTATTTATTCAATTCACTATTTATAGACGAAAATAGTAGTTAAAGAAATGTCCTAAAAAAATTGTAGGTCTGCGCTGTTGATGAAATCTCGGAGATGGATCATTCGAAACAAAAAAATCAAACGGTTTTAGATTCAGTATGTCAATGGCTATAGCGCATATCATACGATTTACGATATATGCAAAAATAATAGAATAGCTGAAATTTTGCAAAAAAGAAACAAAAGAAACGCGTTCTTTTCACCGTTTTTGGAAAAAATAGTAAATATCAAAGTTTAAAACAAATCTTGATATGCGCTATAGCTATAGTTGTAAAGAATATAAATTGTTAAAATTTCATAAGAATCAGTTTAATAGTTTCGAAGATTTTATCAACAAGCCGTAGAAAAACGTTGTTTCGAGAAAAACGCATTTAAACAACTTTTATATCAATATCTATAATATAAACATATCACAAAAAATCATGAAAATAGCCTTTTTAGCGTCTAAAGAGAGAAGACCCCTTAAGCAAACGGTGCTGATAGTGTGTCGCTTAGCCTCATTCGTATGGCCCTTCTTGTCATATTGCCCATGGTGTTGCACTATTGAGCGCCCCCAAGTGGAATAGTACACTTGCACTGCTGAGCGCCGTCTGGCAGAATAGTATTATTCCGGAGTTGTACAACTCCTCTTCCTACTCTATCCTCTTTCAATTTTCTTATCTCTTATTATCCTCCTTCTGTTCTCTCCATACTCCTTTTTACCCCCTTCTTCTCCTCCTACTCTCTCTTTAGTATTTTAGTCCGTCTTCTCTATATTTTCCTTTTTTTTTGCTTCTCTCTTTTTCCCTTCCACTTCCTCCCTCTTACGCTTTCGCTCCCTCTCGGATTCCTCCCTCCCGCCGTCGCTCTCCTTCCGTCCAACGACTCTTCATAGTTCGAACTTCATTTTGTGGCTCATGGACCATCGAATATTCCTTCACTCAACCCTGACGACCGCTCCTCCGTCTGCCATCTTCCACGTCTGACGAGAAGCCCTTCCAACATAACCCTGACCGAATATCCTGTCAACGTGAGAAGTAAGTCGGGATCTCACTCGGGGATGCCAGCCACTTCGCGCTAACGTATATGGAGGGACCATTTTCGCAGTTTCACGCTCGATTTATTCCCTTGGCATTAGCCAACTTATAATTTGCCTGCCCTCGGAGTGTGAACTATACTTTGACGAAGTTTCTCTCGCTAATTTAAATAAGAAAACTTTCGCGTAACTATTTTCCGCAATCATAAGAGTGAGAGGGGAAAAAAGAAATGGCGCTAAGAAATAGACTGTTAAACTGCTCGAATATCCCCGTGCAACGTGCATATCACATCAAAGCCCCAGCCAATCGCTAATAATTAAAACAGATTTTCTCCCCGCGATCCCCATAAATGAATAATTATTTATTTGTCCCATTAGGTTTGACATAATTATGATTTGCTCAAAGAAATTTTATAGACAATATCTTTGAACGGATATGAAATGCATATTACAAAATATCATTATTAATTGAAAAAAAAATAGCTGAACAAGGAGGTAAATTTATTTTAATTTTAGTATCAACCTGTTTATTTAATTATATTCAATTAATTTTATTTATTTATAATGTTTGAATAATCGATATCGTCAAAAATAGCGTTTGGCTTACAACTTGCTTAGTTGATACAAAAGCTGTTGATAATGATTTAAAACAACAATTGTTAAAAACAATGTTTAGTCTATCCCAATAACCTAAGAGATAAAGAAGATTTTAGATAATCCTCCGATATAATTATTACCAAATACCTTTATTCAAATTGAGCAATTTGTCAATTATAACTATTGATGTACGAACAATTTATAAATGATAAAATAATATTCTTTGAGTTCGTGATGCGGGCAAGTTTTTCGAAGTCGTTTTACAAAGAAAATCACTCCTACCGTACTTCCCGGGTTCCCACGTAAAGTATTTCAAACCTTTAACGTCCACTCACCTTCCCGATTTTCGTTTAATTTTAAGATGGAAGAATCCCATTCGAGCGTTTTCCTCAAGCGCAAAAAATCCGAACACAGATGAGTTCAGAATCAACAAATGGACGCAAATACTTCGGGTATAGCACGAGCGAATGGGTTTGCTCTTTGCTTAATTTAATCGGAAACCACTTCGACTTCCCGGGTCGTCGGTTAAACGGAAACGAAGGCCAGCCAATACGATCTCGACAATACGATATGGTGCAGAGCGTGAAAGTTTTCTTTTCCCACCTCCCAAAAATTCCGAAAGCGAATTAACTTGACGAGGTTTTTTCCCCGACGAATCTATGCGTCCTGTCCTAACTCACTTTACTTGCGTAATACTTTTATTCCAACAATCGCACTCTGAGATTTATTGAAAACTGAAAATTCGTTCTCTACTGTCGTGATTCGGAAGAACTTCGACGCGGGCTCGAATTTCTCTGTTCAAATTGTCAGAAGCACTGTTCAAACACCGGGACTCACACATTCAACAAGGATTCGATTCTAACTTCGTTATCACTAATGACTGATTGAGCTCCTTTCGTTGATTCTCATCGTGCCACGGTCGAAATCATGCCTCACGAATCCAAATCTCACGCTACTTTTCAGTGTCATCAGTCTCAAAGAACCGAAAACCAGTAAGTACTTTTCGACTTCGCTCTTCGAGAGACCGAAATACACTCCTGCGAACTTCGTTTCCAACCCGCCATATGATAGAGAAAAAGAAGAAAAAACAATACTGTCATACGTGCACAATTTTCCATTAGGATATGTCGGATTCTCGCAAATCGTGAGAAAAACAGTTTATCAGGCAAACGCGTGTATTTATCGTCCGTCATAAGGTGCTGCGAAAAAATGCCATGTTCATGTCCAGCGACATGGTCGCGTGAGAGAGAGAGAGAGAGAGAGAGAGAGAGAGAGAGAGAGAGAGAGAGAGAGAGAGCGGAGGGTAACCTCAGTCATACTAGCAAAATCTGATCATGGGTGGTCAGTTTTCTCACTCCTAGGAAATGCTCGTGCGTATCGGTACATTCATCAGTGACGGTTCATGATATGTGTGTAAGTGCGTGCAACAATGTTGACAAGGTTTGGATCGAAGAAGATTGAAGAGGAACGGGCGAGTGTTACAGGCGTGTTCATGTGAACCAAGCTTGCAACGGCCAAGAGAAGTAAGGTGGAGCGGGGGGAAAGCAAACACGAATCGTAGCACGTTTCCTAGTCTATACGGATTTGGGTGTTACGTGAAAGCTCTACGAGTCGGTTGTGTACGACGATGGGAAGAAGGAAGAGGTTTGTTGAGTGGCGGGACCAACAGAGACGGTGAGCGTAAAAAGATGAAGGCGAATTGTGACAGCACTAGTCGAGTTTTTTCGTCGCTCCCTCGCTCTTCGTCGCTCGCACGGTCTTCCGCTCTCTATCTCTCTTTCCCTCTCTCGCTCTCTTTCTCTATCCCTCTCTCGTTTCCTCCCCAGCTGATTTTGTTATACACCCGCTTTTCGCTGTACACTAATTGAATAACCGCTCTGGGCGTAGCGATGCTCTCATCGTACTCCCTCTGTTGGACACAAATAAGTTTCGTCGTTGCTTGGAGAAGGCCACCGCCACCGCCGCTGCCGCTGCTTCGGAAAATCCATTTACGCTCCGAAGTGTTTGAAAGAAAGGAAAGGCTTATTTCTTTTTCGTTTATAAGGAACGTACACCAAATTCGAAAGACTAGAAAAGCCGCATGCAGAGGGCATTTCAAGTTTTTGAGAACAAGAGCTATACACGCTCTATTGCAGCATGTTGAAGCAGCAATAGTCACTTATTGGATGAAACTTAGCGCGTTAAAGTTTTGGTGACCACAGTGTAGCCTGTGGTCTCGAATGATGCAGTAGCAATTGTCGCTTGAGGGATAAAGCTCCCCAACAGGATGATGTGAAAGACATTCCAGTTTGCTTCCTGAGTATGGTCCAAGCTATGGCAGATGCCAGGTGGGGCTTCGGAAGAAACGCAGCGCGTTGCCAGATTGTTCGAATTGTTGGCGCGTCACCAAGTTGAGGTCGAAAAGAAAGTTCGGCATTCGAAAACTATCCCGGTTTTTGTTCCGCTTTTCATTTCCTAATCTGACCTAACGTGTAAATAATGGACTCACAGTATGGAAGAATGAGTTATGGGGTGAACTTGTTTGACCTACTGAATAGGTTGCTTTGCCGTTGATAATCTCTGGATAGTAAAAATTTCTCTCAGACCTCAAAGTGTCAGCGTATGCGAACGTCGGCCGTGGCCGGATGGATGTAAGTAATCGATAAAAGGAAAACAGTCTTCAATAAATGGATATCAGTCATGAACAAGGGAAGATTAGTCCCTACGAAATGGGCACTAGTCATCAACTAGTGTACATCAGTCATTGATAAATGAACGACACTCATCAATACACGAACAGCTGTTGTCATCACTTGAAGTAATATTCAAAGACGTCGTATACTATACAGGAACGAAATCAACAATCGGCCAATCTACAATATGAAGGTGCTTATCAATAATCTGGTGCGGTATCGCGGTAATTAACTACGTACGCTTGCCGGATACTAAATCAATTAGGCTCTTGCATTGGAAAACCATGGCGAACGTTACATCACATTTACTCTGCGGATGGATAGAGGGGCGCGAGTAAAGTTTCAGGGAAACCTGAAGAATTAATGTGAGACTCAGACAGAGAGCATCACGCGAACGGGAGGAATCGAATTAGCAATGGAAGTAGAGGGAAGAAAAAAACGAACTAACCTTGAAATCCGCTTAGCATGCGTCAATTCGGTGAGTGCCGGGAAAACCTCGAGCGGTCGTGCATAGTCGGAGATGTTGTCTCGTACGTGGTTTGGGAACTCGGCGCAAAATGAATCATTTTATTTCACGGAAGCATGACGCGTCGGTCACAGGAGAAGCGCACTCGTCTATCCCACCACGTCAATGGCACACTATGGAGAAGCCACTGGTGGAAAAGCAACGGGACAGGGTGGGCGACGGATAAGGGTGTTTCGGGAGCATGGGTGGAGGTGTACGCATACCGGATACCAATGTGCGACGAATAACCGAAGCCACGGATAAACCGTTCTATACGGTAGCTCACAATACACGCGAAGTTACCCCACCACCAATGTGGGCTCCATGTGTGCATTATTCAATCGGTTCCTGGCTATATCCTATATCCCAATCGGATGGACTGCGTAGAAATACGCGCCAGCGATACACACCGTTGTGAAACGCGATCAGATACACCGCATCAAATTGTTGGCGACGCCGGTGAACAATCCCCCGCCTCCGTCTCTCGTGTGTGCGATCGTGAGCGCGCAACGTGATTTCCAATTGTTTCTGCCGATGTCACAACGCCGCATGCGACGAACGCGAAATTAATGCGATATCAGAAGCGTGCCTCGTACCAGAAGTCTCGTTCTGGTACGTTCAACCAAAGAGGCTTCGCTTCTGGACAGGACAATTCCGCGCTTCTGCCAACGACAATAGTAGGAGACATCACGTAGCGGATGCAAATGGGTGCCTGAGCGAGAAAGTTTTTTTTTTCGTGTGTAAGTATGAAGGACTGTATGGGTGTGTCGAGAACGGTAATATGCCTCACAGTGTTGCAATTGCCACAAGGTATCCGCACAATACCAAATTGTCCTAAGCAAGCCCGGATCATGATTTTATCCTGTTGGATTGAATCTCATTCCTGCCAAATCCTGACGCAGTGTCTCTTAACATCGATTCCGCTTTTTTGCCACAATCCCAACCTATCGAGACATTTTCAGTATTCTAGTTTTATCCTGATTCTTGACCCGATGCGCCTTTGATTCGCTTTTATCGCAGGCATAATTTCTTATCAATCCTAATATTACACTGCTCGAGAGTACACGATCAGGATGAAAAAAATTAAGACACTACTAATTGGTCGATTTAGAAAGAATGTAGCATAGTGATAGCCAAGTTTAGATGAGGTCCAATTTGCGTTGTATTGGACACACTGGAACCATTAGAGTTCCAATCAATCTGGGTGTCAAAGATGAGCATACGTAGAATATCCACCAGAAGTCTGATCCCACGTGATGAGCCTAAAAACGATCATCAATGGCTCAGTACAAAGAGCATCTCAAAAGTCATCCAATCCGAGAGGCTTGGCGACGAACACATCAATACGTCATCAGTTGTTCAGATGACCCATAGAGATGTATCTATTTCGGGATAGGCAAGATCGACAAATCACGATTGTAAAATGAAATAGGTCATTCGATCAAAATGCTCGTTTTTCGTTAATTAATTCTCAAAGTTTGGAGTGCCCGGCTTGCGCTTGCGAAGCAGGGAATGAAGAATCCTGTGGATTCCGGAGGAAAGCAATGGGAACGGATGCGTGTTTACGGATACACGATTTCAAAGTAAAGCAGATGCCGGAGTAGGAATGCTCGGTGGAGTGCACCCCGGAGGCACGGTACACTTCGCAGCAGAGCCGATCAGTACTTGAAAGTTCCTGTTGTATACGGCACAAAGCTATTTTACGAATGTCAGACAAACATTCGTGTTACTACAGAGAACACACACACACGGACACAGTTTTTTAGTCAAACGACTTTGCTTGATTTTGATACTGACATACATAGGCACACTGACGTGTATAGTCGGTCTGACTGAACTCTCCACATGATAGTCAGGTCTCGTTGTATACGCAGAATGGAAAGTCTTCTCGCGAGACACGCCATACCAGAGACTACGAGTTAACCGGTGGTGCTCTAGTGCAAACCTCGAATAGGGCGAAAACACTTTTAGAGCGTCGGTCCTTTGTTTGTGCAGGTAGTTTGATCGGGGAACTCGCACGGGCCGGAATCCTATCGGTAAATCGGCGTACAGAGATCTGGCCGCAAATTTTGGCGTTGTTCGTTTTCTGTGAACGTGCCACAGTATCGAGGTATGCGAATTGCCCGGGAGAGGCCGAGCTCTTTTTTATCTCTATCAACCTCGTTTCGGATGTACTTGGACCCAAAAACTAGTTACCCCGGTCAGGATAGCTATTGAGAATGCTGGCGCGACAGCCATGCCAACATTGCATGGTACTTGCCCAACTATTCTCTCAGACTTGTGCACGCCCAGTGCTACTATTTTATGACAGCTTTGCAGGCATTTTATGGCACTTATCCAAACATAACACTACCTATCTATGCTACCTGTGCAACCATTCTATGGCACCTATCCAACATTTCAATGTCGCTATCCTAGCCTAATGCTACCAAACTATAGTACCCATTCAATATAACGCTATCAATCTATGGCATCTATCCAATCATACTGTAGCATGCATCGGATCATTATATGGTACGTATCTAACCGTTCTATGGTACGTATTAAACCCTTATACAGTGGGTAAAAACAGTATTTGTACATCTCACACGAAATTGTTATTAATTTGGCTTAATTTTTTTGTTCGTGTTTTCCCAAGATTTTCGTGAACCGACATCATGTACATTTAGGATGAGCTATCGAACACAGAAAGTCAATAAAGCCTTCAATTTTGTTCGAAGAATATTTTGAAAAAGACGACGAGTACAAAGACTTTTTTACCCACTGTATGTTACCCGTGCCACGATTCTATGTTAACTATTCAAACTCTACCTTTCTATGGAACCTAGGTATCTAACCATTCTATGGTAAACATCTAATCATTCTCTGTTACATAGCCAATTATTCTATGTCACCTAACCATACCAAACGATTCTATGTTACTAATTTCTGCTATGGCATGGTACCTATCTATGTTTAACGGTGCCATTCTATACCATCGATATTCAACAATTCTGATACCTACCTAAACCCAACACTAATACTCTACGGTACCTGTCGACCCGGGAGCCACAGCCCGTGTTTCTCTTCGGTTTCACCAAGTGGCAGGGGCACCCACTCCGTTCTCTCGCCATTCTACCCCAGACAAACGCAATTTATATCGAAGCGTGCATATATACGCGTTCCCAATTGTTTTTATTTCACTTCCGGATGCGGACCCGGAATACACGAGGGCCGCGAACAGTCGAAAGGGGCAACGTGGAGAAGGGGATGAATGAATCGCTTAACGGTCAATATCGTGTAGCAATATCCAGCGAACGAGGAGGCAGAGAGACACAGACGGACAGACCGAAAAAGAGAAAGAGAAAAATGATGGGAGAAAGGGGGACGGTCGTTTCTCAGAGCTATTCTACCTCGGGGGGATAATATCCTCTCCCCGTCGATCGATCTGATCACATTGCCAACTTGGCCGCTTGATTACGCTTCGCGAACCCCATCCCTGGAATCTATAAGTACTACTTCGACTTCCGCTGAAACTTTTCGGTGTTGAAAGTTTGCCCTTCCATGTGAACAAAAAAGAGCGAAAAAGTGCGGAAACCGATGAGGAAAAATGGAGAGTAATCCTGGAACCCTTTACAGCTGTGATTTCTTCATTATTATCGGACCTAATGGGGCTATCCTTGGACTCCGCTGGAAACAAAGGCGGGAAATATCTGTGCATGGTTGGTTGTACGGGTAGAAGGGATGGGGCCAAGGTAGAAAAATAGTACGAACGATTCGCAACCAGCTTCGTATGTAGTCATCGTAACGGAGCCGTCCCTATTACTCTCTAATCAAATCCAATAGCCTCAAGGTATTCGAGATTACAAAATGATGCAAGTTTGCTTGAATATATACCCCCCGCCCCCCGGCCCCAACTAGCGCCAATCGAATTTTATTGTTCCACCAGTCCCGGAAATATTGTCGGTAATGGAGTAGCGATAGCGCTTCATTGGACATACAATTTACGACGGAAGAAAAATATCCCGTGATGTATATATCTCTTGTACGAAACGCTGGCTCAAGACGGATCTCCAAGTTAAAATATATTGATCAATTGTTTCTCCCGCCTACACGACGGTGCAACGAAAGGATTTCATAGATTTGAAGTCAGAAGCCCAATAGAGTCTAATGAGACTAAATTTTTTCATTTGAAGAATCAACAGTTTTCCTTAAGAATGAAATCAGAATATTGATATTCCAATGATAGCGACAATACTTCAATAATAATGTTAATTAATATTTTGCATAATAATAATAATAATATGTCATGGGTCAATACGAAAATAAAAAAATTAAATCAAAAAGAGTAATGTCAATATTTTGAATGAATCACATTAGATCTAGCAGGCTCGAGTAAGCATGGCATTATCGATTCGGAATTTCTACGACCAATCTGAAAAGCCCTTTCGCTTACCTAAATAGATGAAACTCCCGAATCAGAAATGTGGGAAATCCAAGTTCCCATCACGATAACCCTGACTTGCAGAACATTGGCTCGATCACTTCGAATTCACCAGAATCCTAAAAATGGAAAGCCATTTCCCAATTTGAGCCTGCATGAACGAAACTAACAACCAAGTAAACAATAATCCGTTTCTCCGTCTCGGCGATTTTCAAAGCGGGCTGACACTCTTCGCTGAGCAAAGTATCATCGTTCCCGTCGCCGGTTGACGTGTTATATCTACGTACATGAATTTGGCGCAAGGAAAGATACGTATACCCATCTCCATACGGAATATCCGGCGCAGGATTTGGAGACACTGGCTCCGTTCGCCGGAACGCCGACCTCCCCAATGTTCACGTGACGAGATGTGTATATTTCACGGTATTGCGATCGGCACCGTTGTCATCGTCGCGTCCTTGTCTCTCGATTCGGACCTGGCGTATAGCAGCTCCACGCATCGTGATCCAATCACGCTACGGAAGGAAGTATCCGGTCAATCAAATAACGGGGACATCGAGGACAGGAAGAGGAGATCTGGAGCGGATAGCCGATCGATACATCGTGCGTTCCACTGTCGTGCAATACGAACCACCACGGATCGTTTCACCGAGGAAACTCACGGATCCCCGGGTTAAAGGACTACCGGGTGTGGCGAAGGAGGGAGAAGGACCAGAATGAGAGACTGAAGGACAGGATCAGAAGCCATCGAAATTGAGAGTAACGAGAGATGGGGTTTTTTGCTTCGGCGACATTGATAGTAGCATCAAGGAATACAAATGGCATGGATCTGTAACGGTTGTAAATTACTTTTCAATGAGTTCTAAATCGGCTCCAGGTTAGTTTCAGACGAGATACAGTCCAATTCCAGACCAGCTGCAGACAATTTGCAGACGATCCTGGAACAGTTACGGACCATTTGGTCTGGTTTCGCTGGAGTCCCGATTGAGTCCAGATCGGTTTTAGCTCCGACCTACACGACATTTTGCTCTTTAGATCGAACTTAGATAACTTAAACAGTCCCGCCTATCGATGATTCCAAAGTCACATTGGGAGTGGCGAGGGATGAGTATTTTGCTTCGATGACATTGATGACGGCACCTAGGAATGAAAACGGTGGCAATGTCAGTGCCCCGCCTTTTCGGTTGGTGACGGTGGTGGGTAGTCGAGGGTTGGTAAAGGAAGCGAAATCAGGGCGGGAGGGAGAGATCGCTTGCGACGTGGCTAGAGGGGTAACAGGTCGGATGTCCGGCAGTCCGTCACCGACTATCCCCACGTATCTCGGAGCCCGCGCAGGATACTATTCTGCAATATAGGATGGGAGACACACAGGGAAAGCGGAGCACATCATGCCGCACCTCCGTCTCACCATATCGCTGATTTAACAAGTCCCGAATATGCATGTACTCTGTGGCCAAGGCTACATAGCTGTATTCCGTTTCAACTGCGTGATATGTTGAGTGGCGGAACCCTCAACACCACACGGTATAACCGGAACAGGGGTAGAAGTAAAGAATTTAGTGTCAGCCAGCATAAAGACAGAATCCACAACGGAGGTATTTCCATACTCTATACACCAGGATCAGGGATGATGGACCGGGCTATTGGCGAATTATTTAAGAACTTCTGACGATTAACAGGATCCTAAGAATCCGCTGGACGCAGGTGCTGCTTCAACCGGTTTCTGAGCAAAAACAGATCCTATTCCAACTGCAAACACGTGCTGTTTCCACCGATTTTCAATTCCAAACCGATCCTGTTTCAACTGGTTTCTACCGCTGAAGAGATCCAGTTTTAACTGCTTATCAGCCACGAACGGATCCCATTTGAACTGGTTTCTAACCTAAAACGGGGCATGTTCCAACCAGTTTCTACCTACCAGACTCCTTACCCTAAAGCTATCCTGTTCCGACCGGTTTCGAATGCCAGATCAGTGTCCGATCCAAGAACGATTCTCCGCAAGCCAGTTCCCAACTCCGTACTAGGTGCGCTAACGCGCTCCCTGAACAACCAATCCTACGTACGATCAATCATTCTATCTACGTCTACTTCTATCGACTTGGACTGTCCTCGTTGGTCTGTGCAGTTTCTCACTTAGTCTCTGGCTCAGGTCCTGCTCTCTTCCTCGCTCTCTGGAAATACATGCTTGTAGACATCACTTACTAAAGCGCCTGGTATTCCGCCTCTCTTTCTCTGGCTCTCTACGTGGACTACGCTATCCCCTACTTCGTCATCCTACCCTGGCCGGGTACTCTGCAACCACGCTGGCTCTCCTACGCTCTCTCGGTCATCGACGAAACACCGTTGACGCCAGTTCACTGCCTGCTCACACAGATTTATGGTTGCGTATACTATCGTACCTGGTTTTGCCCCCACCTTCAAGCCCTGCTGCTACTGGCTCTCCCATCGCCCTCGTATATTTCCGTCCCTCCGACTTCGCCTCTCCACCCTCCGTTATTTAACTTTAGCTCAACGACCACCGTCGTCGATCGTCCTCCTCCTCCTTCTCCTCCACTTTTCCTGGCTCTCGTACTATATCGCGCATTTTGATCCATCGTGTACATTAGGGAAATCCTAATTGCGCGGAAACTCCACGAAACGCCTTTCAGAGAGGGAACAGATACGTATCATTCACTTCTCCGTCATAATACTTGCCAATAGGAGATCTTATGTAAGTACCCATAGCTGGAGGGTTCAGCCGACCGCTCTATAAAATATCATGGATCCGTCCAAAGTGGAGGCCATCTGTATCATCGCTATCTGGTGTCTCGTAAGTCAATTTCCTGACAATCCGAAACCCTGCAAAGGAACGTTCATCTGCAGTTTTCCAAGCACCCTAAAGCGAATATCAAGAACAATGATGCGGCGATTCATCTCGAAGTGCCGAATACCAAAAACAGTTGGTGTATCTGATGGCGTAGTTGGAGCATCCGTTGTAACGCCAGTGCAAACTGGTGAGAGTAGAATTAAAAGTCATTCAGTCGAGGACTCTATCCACTTGAGGGATTGGTATGCCAGCGGGGATGCACGGAGGGACCAGAGATGAAACTAATTTGTTGTAACGATTCTTCCTGGAACGGTTCCTTCGAGTACGCGGGACTTAATCCGTTAATTTCTTAATCCGATTGGAGTCTGGTCGGGCCCGCTTGCGGTACGCTAATTCCGTACTGCAGTATGCAACGAGACTCGATAAGAGCCCCGAGAGCACAGAGTTCGCGTCCTTTATCGTTCTTTTCGTTCAGTTCACTCTACATTTTTCTTTTTTCTTTCGTATTCGTAAGTCTCTATCGAATGGCGTCTGGATGGCCTAACAGGCTGATGACCTGGTGTAATCCGCTGCGGGCGTTTACCTCATGTCTGCGTGTTACTGGACAGTAATTGGTTATCAGAGAAATTAGAATAGACTCTTCGCCGTTTCTTTGATACTGATGGACACTAGCGACGAGTCCAACATCGGGTGGTAAAAAAAAATCGGAAGCGTGGTTTTTAATTGGACCGGTTGCATCGGCGATGTTTTTGTTGGCTATTCGGAAACAGAAGAAACACACGATTTTCGGCATTAGGTATCCTATTTTCGCTTCTTCGATGTTTGATGAGCACAAGATCGCGTGGTGAAAAAATTAAAAGAACGGTTCTTCGTTCGACAGTTCCTATCTGCCATTTTTTTAAATAAAAAAATAAGAGCGCGCGATTTACGGCACTCGATACCCTATTTCCCGCTTTTTAAAGGCGGGTGATCAGTTGATGAGTTCTAGATTGGGTAGTATGGCAAAGAGAGACGCATCAATGCACGTACACACATTCTCTCTCTCTCTCTCTCTCTCTCTCTCTCTCTCTCTCTCTTTCAAGCGAGTATGTCAATGCATTGATGCAAGTTGAGGCAGTCTTTATATGTTGAGGTTGTGTAGGACGCATTTCCGGTTCAGTAAGCAGCCTGTAGTACAAAAGCTAAAGCTTCAAGGACTAGCTCGTGGAGAAATATACTGATCGACGTGTAGTTGCTCAAATAAATGCTATCAGCGGTTTAAGAGGGCGCAGAGAAGAGTCAAAGTCAGAACGCATGAAGATAGACATAGCTTGTGGAAGCCAGATGGGAAAAAGTAGCCGGAGTCTTTGGTACTTTGGAATTAGGCGACAGACGCACCAAGACTGGATCATGACCCGTACACGTGTATCAGATAATACGCAAATACAGGCATAAATCAACGCTCCACTTACGATTTCTGCACCTAAGTATCTTTCGGCTGACTGGACATATATATACCAAAAGGGAAGCGAACGTGCCAATGACGGGAGGGATCCCGTAGAACCCTTTTGCAATGACAGTTGGACAATGCTTTACGCGCTATAGGCTTGTCGGTGACCATTCAATCCATGTACGTGTGGATGTCGCGGCCCCAAATGATGCGACGTCGGTAGCGCCGATACCGGGGAATGCGTGTGGTCCCTGGCAGTTTACATCTCCGGATCCCAACGTTCGAAACCGCGCCCAGAACGTCGGGACGGGGACGAACGAGAGGAGAGAGGCAGTTGTAGTTTCAGTGCGTATTGGCGCTCGATTTGTGCCATGGCGTGTGCTGATGGTCTAGCAATTCATGACCGTTCATACTCTCGTCCTGGTGTATACATATCCCTACTGTCGGCAGGGACTCGAAGCATTGGACCTCCCTTTCGTAGCCATCATGCAGACCGAACTAACGATAGACAGAGAGTCAGAGAGAGAGAGAGAGAGAGAGAGAGAGGGAGAGCGAGTGCAGGAGAGAGAGAGAGAAAGAGAGAGAGAGAGAGAGGGATGTGCAGGAGCCATCGCAAGCACGAGTACTCCCCAAAACTGACAATTCCACAGCAACGATCTACACCACCTCCCGATGGCTTCATATGATGCTGACAGAGACAAAATATCCCTTTCTGGCCTGGACCGTTCTAAGTGCACATTTTATCATTTTTAAAGGCTTTGTTTAGATTTGTTTGTTCGAAAATGTTTTTCAGAGCAGTTGCAGACATTTTTCGGATCCGTTCTAAAAAGGATGTCCGCACAGTTTAAATGTAAAATGGTTGAGGATGAATTTATACAACAGCTCAGGAACGGACGACTTTCAGACCTGTTCAGAATCAATTCCATCCGAGCCCAAAACGATTACCAGCCCAGTTCTAGAACACTTGCAGACATTTTTCAAATCTGTTCCGAACCGGTTCCAGACCCGTTTAGGACCAGATATCGACTGACCCGAGAGGGGTTGTTAGCTTCAGACCAGTTTCAGCCGAATAATTCCACATTCACTTCGTTGCCTATTCATGAACGTGTTCTTTTCTCCTTATCCGAGTCTTCATTTATTTGGATGGAATTTATCATAATACACACCGTACATCATAAATCAAATCACGACATGCATTTCATTCGGAAACGTACGCTGAGACGGTACGTGCTCCATCTCTCGATACCATATGTCGGATTGAGAGAATAAAAATAAAAGCTAAAACACAAAGTAAATATAAATCGTGTTGGAGAATACGATTGCAAAGCAAATCACGCGCGCATCGAGTTTCGCATTTTTATTGTGCCCGTAACGCGGGAGTCACTTTTCCAACAACACAAGTGGCATCGGAAAAATGGTGTTCACCGCATCTTTCGCGTCTCTCCTTGTCACGCGCATGACGTCACATCGAATACAATTGTTACGAGAAAGGGAAGGCACGCGGAGACCGATATGCAGATGCTTTATCGAGTCCGTTCTATACGCGAGCCTACGAAGCCGCTGCAAAGTAATGTGGGTCTTCGAGATTGAGGGCTCATGCTTGTAGGCAAGATCGCTGACAATACGAAAGCGAAAAGAAAAACCCACTTTATCGTCAATAAACATGAGGC
>OY723390.1:4646955-4799455 GCA_963210295.1 Ophion ellenae
TGGATTATAAAGGGCCTTTCGTCGATATTTACTTGAAGTTCTTTTGTGTACAGCAAAAGCATCTCAATTTTTCTGGCGACACGTACCTATACGACACATCTATATATAAATTCAGCATGGGAGAGGCGTCATATAAAGTAAACGTTCCTTTTTATACCTGCAAATATTGTGAAAATTGGGAAAGGGAAAAATAACATAACAATCGATGAAGTATGTTTTGACTTTGGACAGATCGGACATTGGACATTGAGGTTAACTTCAACGCGACGTTTTTTATTTGCAATCGCAATATTATCTCTTAATTTTCTAATTCTTGTCCGTCAGAATCTACATTTGTCTCTAAACTGGACTTCAGGTACAATCCCGTCACTCTTTTAATAAACTTCCACAGTATTTTCATTCTCCATGTTAACCGGCTACAAAAAATAATAAGCCGGGCGCGTGGAACCGATGACAGCCACCGAAAATGCGACGATGCTAAACGTCAACGATATGGCGTACTACTGAAGTCGAGTAGTAGATTATTAAGGTTGTTTCCATATTATAAAAATAATAGGAAACTCGAAATTCAATACTTAAAAAATATTTCTCGAAAAATAGGCCATATACGTATATCTAAAACGTGGCGGTATTGCGGCGTGAAATAGACTCTAAGTTTACTAGCATGGTCATCACCGTACCTCCTTAAGGACGTTGCTCAGCTAAGGCGAAATAGTGAGAATTTGCTAAAATGTATTGAGGATATTTGCGAACAGGTGTTACGTCTTCGGGTAAAATTTCAAGTACGTCGTCTGCGTCATTGTTGAGCAATTAATTATTGAAGTTAGGCTCTTATACACGGGCGACATAGCAAAAGCTTCATGAGAACTCCAATACGACTGTCACGACATAATAAAAAATAGTAAGAAGTGAATGGAAGTAGGCGGAAAAAATTATCGAGATTTTTCTGAATTGCAACGAAGAGTACAGGGTTTTGTCTGTCCCGTTATCGAGATATTCGTGAAATAAAACAGGAAATTCCAGCTGATTCGCGTTAAACGACAAAGCGCCCTATGGCACGTGGCAACGCTGCTGTCAAGTCGGCCATTTTGAATAGGCGACAAAATTTGAAACGCACAAACTATTACTTCCTTGCTATAAATTTCTTACCGCGGTTTCATAAAGAGTATTTAAATATTTTGAATCGTTCTTTGCAGAGCTGCAGTACATGTTTTTCGATATAACCTTCAAATCAATTACGGGTCGTCCCTCGACTGCGCATTCATTTTCCGGCTCAACTACTTTTTTCTGCCGCTTTCCAGGTTGTACTTTCTCCAACCGTCGATTATACTGTTTTTTGGTTTTAACTTTTTTCCTTCCATCTTTTCATTTTCGCCGAACAAAAAATCGAAATTCGCGAAGGATGTCTGAGAGCTACGCGCTCACGATGTGGCGTTCGTATCTGAGCTCAGTGATACCAGTCACTGAGCACTAAATTACGCGTTTGCCACATTTCAACTTGGTTAATAATGTATTCGCGATGTAAATGAGCAAAAAAAATTAATACCATTTGTAAACAGTCAATTATATGCATCCCACATATTTATTAGCTGAAATTTATTTATTTTACGTAACCGAAAATTTTATTGTTCGGGGTTGGCAGCCGTTACAGGAGCCCGTGTTTTAGCATATGCGTTCCTTTCTTGCCGCCCGCCCCGCAAAAACCCGGAGTAGCCTCCTTAAGTTTATATAATACAATATGTTACAGAGTAAGGAGTTTTGACAGCTCTAATCTCTAATAATGGTTAGAGCGTTTCTATGCGTGATACAACCGGCCCTTTTTAGGGCGAATAAAAAATTTAACCAAGGTTCCCCGTGTCGCAAATTGACGATTTAAATAATTAATTGAATACGAAGAACAAACAGCCCCTTTTTTGAGTCCTGCACTGAACATAGGTAAGAAAAAAATCTATACTTTCACGTATAAAGCCTCTTTCAGGTACTTTTTTAGAAACTGAAACTCATTTTCAGGTAATAAAAAGTGTGAGTAATAAAAAAAAACATTTCATTGCTTAAACACAACGAAAAACGTATACCCATAGGTATCGAGGCGCTAAAAATATCAATTAGCCGCGCATCAAGCGCAACGACGGAAAAAAGTCTGCGGATAGTGCGACGTCAAATACGGATTTGTTTGCTCGATCACGGAAAAAACGTATAACTTTAGATATCGCGAGGCCCAAATATCAATTTGTATTGCATCGAACATACGCAATGAAAAAAATCTGAGCGCTTTAGACATCATAACGAAAAAAATTATGAGGGTTTCTTAAGGTGCAAAGAGAGAGCTGATTTGGAGATTTCCAATATTTTTTAAATGGCTGATATTTTGGAAAAAAGACAAGAAACATCTTTCGCTCTTTTGCTAAAAATATGAATTTCTTCGCAGGGATCGGAGACATTGAAAAACTTATATTTTTAGGTATACAGGAGCCAATTCATAAATTTTTCTCACATTAACGGGAGGAAATAAAAAGTATGCCCGTACAGATATGCATATTTCATTGCCTTCAGTTGGTGTGAGAAAAATTGGAGAAGTCCTCTTGGATGCCGAGAAATATAAATTGTTCAATGTGTCCGATCGCTGCGAAGAAATGCGATCGAAGTCTTGGTTTTGGCTTCGCAGTCTTTAAAGATATCAAATGTTGATTGTTTTTAATTAAAAGGCAAAGATATGTATTGGTCTTACAGTAACTAGAATCAATCAGCATCCCAAATAGGGTTTTATAATCGGCACAGTAATGGCCCACGACTGGTTGCCAGAGAACAAACGGTGGCGCGGTAATGGCTATTTAAACGGGCCAGATCCGCACCATGCATGGTTGGTAATGGTAAACCGTGAATGGCTGCTAAGACTTGGCCAACTATCATACGCCCATATTGGCCCAGCAACGACTGCCGGATCTTCTGCCGGAAATGAAAAACAAAAAATTGACAAATTATGAATATAAAAATTCTAGTAGTATCTTTTTTGTTTTCTTATGCTTTACTTATGTCCATGTACATAGAATAATTGCATTAAAAACGCTTTCTGCATTGTTCAAGTTTTTACCTTTCATCGGGATCGAACCTGCGCTTTTTGTTCTAGTGTCGAGCGCCCTACCCACTTAGCCATTCTAACACTTACAGAATCCATCGTTTGTTCGTTCCTTACTTTTATGCCGATAATTTTATTCGTGACATTAAAGTTTACCGACAACTTTTTGGTCCATTTAGGCTGTAAAAATAACTCGCTCGTTTTGGGGGAAGTTCCGAAAAGCATACTCCTCTGATCGAGCTGAAATTTTACACCGAACTTCCTCTCATTATCCTAAGAGAAACCGTTAACGGATTTTTGACGACTAGCAATAGTTTTCGATATATTGAATTGTAAAGTTTATTATTTCACGTTATACGAGTATATCTATATATCCGATAGATACCCCCCACTCCTCCGGCCGCGCTACTTCCTGGCAAACAGTGCTCGCCCGTATGTGCATATCACTTGCCATGTGGGATGGGTTTGTTTGGGTTTATTTAATATAGTAGAAGCGCAGTACAATAATTAACTTTCAATATACAATATATCGAAAACTATTTCTAGTCGCCAATATCCTTTTGAAGGTTCTCTTAAAATATTGAAAAGAAAGTCGGTGCAAAATTTCAGCTTCCTCAGTGGGATATGCTTTTCGAAACCGTATCCCATGTTTTAACGTGTTACAGTTTAACGACCTGCATTTGCAAAACGCCCAAAAACAAACCATCAATGGCTGGAATAGATCTGGCAAGCCGTTCATCCGCCTACGATACCCCAATGCTGATCGCCATATTATCGGTGAGATGGTATTGGCCCACGAATGGCTGGCATAGACCTGGCAAGCCGTTCATCCGCCTACAGTACCCCAATGCTGGTCGACGAATTATTGGCCGATTATCAGCAAACCGTTTAATGGCTGAATGCTGGCATTTTTGTTACGACAGGCGACCCTATATGGGATTGTGTATCTCTAGAAACTGCGACACCAAAGTTATGGATTTCTTCGCAGCGATCGGAGACACTGGAAACCTGAAGTTTTTATACAGTGATAAGTCAGTCTCTGAATTTTCCTCACATCAACCAATGGCAATGAAAAATATATATTGCTACGGATATACATTTTTAATTGCATTCTTGAGTAGTGGAGAACGATCTTGGCCTCTTCACTACACAACTCTCAAGTTGAAAAATATTAAGTTGCCCCATGTCTCGATCTTAGGAATACAAGTTCGTCGGGTAGTGGTAATTCTATATAGTATATAGATCATGGGTGGCCAACCTGCAGTCCGCGGGCCGCATGCGCCCCGCCGAGGGTCATGTTGTGGCCCGCGGAGGTGGGTCAAATGAACATAAATGTTAACTTTGATTGTACATATAACCAAAAGCAAACTTGCTTGCTTTAACTAGCAAAAAAAGTAAATTAGATTGGTAAAAGAATGGACACCCATGATATAGATCGGCGCAATTTGATCGTGCCAGAAAATGAATTTTCCAAAGGTCCCAAAGAAGTAATATTACCTACAGATAACCCTATCAGGAATATTCCCTCAGATAACCCTTTGTTACCCTCAATTTGTTATGCAAGTAAATATCAAATTCATGATTTTTCAAAGAAGGGATTAAATCAGTGAAGTACTCCTAAACCATACGATACTTGAAGTTTTATTTTATTTCCATAATTTAATATTTATATAAAAATATAAACTTGATGGCATAATTATTACACATTGCATGAAATATATTTAGCTACGTAGACTTTGGCTGTCGTCTTGCTAGGGAAAAAATATATATCTCCGTTTTACTGTTGCCATCTATCGTACTCTATTCGTTGGTTTGAAACGCAAAGAGTCGAATATTTATTGGCAGTGGATATGACGGAGCTCCGGCACAGTAACGTAAATCGTAACGCTCCGGCACAGTAACGCTCGACGTATACACCGATACCTATATCAATATTACCCTATCCAAATCGCACTAGCGTAAAGACAGTATATCCCATTGCTAATAAACGCAGCGGTGAGTGCGACGTTTAAAATTAAAAATAATATATATTCTGTCGCAAAAGTCATTCATGCAGGGGGTAGGAACGGAAAATGTTATGTCTCCCCCGAGCTTTTTTTCTTACCCATGCACGCCAAGTCGTTGCACAGCATTACCAGAGTACTTGTGTGGTACATACGTTGTACTGTTATATAATGGCGATATCAATTTTATGTTTTAATAGTAATATGCTTTTTTCAATGAAAATGAAATATATGGAAAAATATTATTCTTAAGGTTCAACAATTTTGTGTACACCATTTCTAGTAAATTGGCTTGGCTAGTTTAACAAATGTTTACTCACTTTTTTGTACATTTGATTAACCTAAGAAATAGATTAATACCATACAACATTAAAGCTTTTATTAAAATGGAAAATAATTATAAGGTCAATCAGAATGTTTTTATAAGGTAAAACAAGCGATAATGTTTTCCAGGGGATTCTTTTATTATAAGGTGTTTATTTTCAACAATTTAAAAGTTTTGGAACGGGTATATATATAAAGTTCAACTGCATACAAAAGACTTTTCTGCTTTACCTCGTTCGATTCTTCTTTGCTACACTGCTGTCCCAAAGAGACTCACAAATAACGAGATTCTCGCCATAACGAATGTCCAACAATTTGTTCAAATCATTTACATCAGTTTAATTTCAAATTTCTTTGTAAAATCCCGATCTTTAAGTTCCATCTTTATTGTTGAAAAAACAGTCGGAAGTCGCTTTCAGAGCGTGCACAGGGAGTGATTTGATTCGAGATTGCGACGAGGCCTTGTGATCGCCACGACACGAGCTATCCTTTTTCGCCCAGGAGCGGAGTGACGGGAAGAGGACACGGCCGTGCGGAACGAACGCCCAGAGCTTCGCTCGTTCACGTCGCAATATTCAGCGTCGCGTAGAACATTTCAACTGACCGGAGCGAGAGATCAAGCTTCAATGCCAGAACAGAGAGAGAGAGAGAGAGAGAGAGAGAGAGAGTCGGAGAGCAAAGTTAAATTGAATTCGCGGAGTCAAACGCGAGCGAGTATCGCGCGAGAGTCGTAGGGGTAGCACTGTCAAGCTCGTATCGTGAGTGGATAATCCCATGTTGAATCAGACCGAGTTTTCGCGGCGCGTTAACAGCTCGTGCAGGGAAATCTCCGCCGTGGCAACACACTGTGGTCGGCAGATTATTATTTTTTTTTGTTGCATAGATCGAGCCAAGCGATAAGTGGTTTTTTAAAAGTCTGATCGCACGATACGATGGTATGATTAATACTTGAATTGATCGGAAAAATATTCAGCAAATTAGATGAGAAGAGAAAACTATCATTGGCGTAACCAGCAGGGGTCAGGAGCGGGCACCTCCGACCTCCCAGAAATCCCGGTGACCTCTCAGAAAAAAACGATTCAAAATTATTATATTCGGAAAATGCATTAATTTTGTTTAAGTTTCAACCAAGCAAGCATAAAGAAATAGTTTAATAAGCCGAGAACTATTTTTTAGGTCGTAATTTTAATTGTATGAAAATAGTCACTCCATTGCGTAAATTAAATATATATTCACATTGCTCAACTAGGGTAACCGTGGGCAAAGGAAATACTATACCTTGGATTTGCCGGCCTATACACAACCACAAGAATATTGGAAGATCAACATTCAGTACCGGGTAATAGATAATATCATTGTAAATCTAAAACGGTGATTTTATAATCTACCGTCGGCTCATGCAGTGGACGCATTTTTTAAATTGAATATTAAAAACGGAGGGGAGTTCATCAATAATTATTATTAAATCCCATAAATTGATACGTCAGCCCTAAAAGGTGAATCGATGGTCTTGAAAAACACATTTCCATTTGAAAATGATGAAATAAATGCTGGGAATTTTAGGCCGTATACTACTGTGAACACCCCTTTTCAAGGTGATTTTTTGAGAATTAAATTTAGAGGAATGGTTGAATCTGCAGTGTGAGTATTTCACAGTTCTACTTATACATGTTTGACGTAACATCTTAAATTGTTTTAAACCATTTTATTCGAAATTGTAAAGGATATTTGAAGATGCGCAGGTCGTGTGACGAAATTTTTTCATCGTCGGAAGTTGTGATTGCGGCCATACTTGTCATCCTAAACAAACGTTTTTTTTTTTTAATTTTTTATTTGATTCTTTACGAATGTGGTCATCGTTTGGGCCTCTAATAAAAAAGAAAAACGGAAAAATTTACGAAGTGGCGGCGTTTGAAAAAGAGTACTCTGATTTTAACAATAAAATCTTCACTTTTTGCGGCCCGGAAAAATAGTAGTTATGAAACAATAAAAAAGATGGAGAGCGGAACGATAACCACACTGAGAAAACAGTTTATTTAAAGTAACGAAATGCATTCAGTTGGCACCTTCAGTGAAAAATTCATTGACTGTTACAAAATTTGTTAGTCGTTAAGAAATATTCTTGTTCTCATGACAAAATTGTATAGCCATAGTATTTCTTTGAAAATAATGATTCATTTGATCATTTTTATTTCTCTTAACTCAGTAGATGTTTATGGTCATCGAATAACGAGTTGAAATTGCGATATGATAATACAGTTCAAAGGAGTAGAGATTTGTTCGCAATTAATATATTTAGATTTGGGGCCGTTAACGTATAATTTCCGTTACCATCCTGTGTTAAATGCAAATGAACATGTCAATACAATTAACTGATTTTCATTCAAAACGACTATATCGGCCGCATTTGATCCAAGAGTCACACAGTTGACGCGACAATTTCTCTATTTAACGCAAATAAGGATTTATTAACTACCAATGATTCTGTAATTAAGATGTTGGCCTAGTAGTTTTTTTAAATGACAGTCGTACACTTATTACAAGATGAATATTTGGTAATAATTAAAAAATCTTCAGTGGAATCAAATATAGCCATGTTAATAGTTAGCAAATAACTGTTAAAAATCGGCGACTCGTCGCAAACAATGATTTGTTAATAGTTAACAAATCTGTACTTGAGATAAATATCGTACATCTGGCAAGACGGTTTACTGTGTACGCTACCATGGCCCTTTGTCGCACAAGCTCGTTCGTGCGCATACACGATGTAGATACGATCGAGGTATACTGGAGACTGTGCGTGACCGCATGTCCACTAGAGGATATCAGTTTGTGACCGTGAAAACGTGAATTTATTCTCTGCGCCGATGGCATCAATTAACGATTTTCTTGTTTTGTGGGACTTGCAAAACCTTCAGGAAACTGTCGAAAGTATATATAGAGAATATTAAATTGTGCATTAGAGCAGGGATGGCACGCGGGATCGATCGACCGCCTATTTTCTATGAGAGTTGTTCCTTGCTCGACGACGTATTAATGCTACCATCTTTGCCGTCCTCCGATTAACGGGCTTGCTACTTGTAGAGGACAAATCGTTGTCGAACGATTTGTCCTGATCTCATTGAATAAACGCTGCAATTATAGGAAACAAGTATTTATAGTATATTAATATGAAGCATTGGGTCAGACCAACTATATATGTATTGGCTGTTAAGAACGTGTATGTTCCATTGAAGTGCCCATTTCTTATCTATTGCCTTTTCTTTATAAATCTTCATTTGTGACAATTTAGAGGCTCGAATTAACTATTCAGTAACTATAATAAGATATTTACTTCACCATATCCAACTTTACCATTTGTTAGTAGTTAAAGAATCCTGGTACATGGAAATATATTGTTTTTTCATTGCACATTCATAAAGTATAGAATTAAGAAATCATTTGTTTCAGATGACACGGACGGTCGCAATCGCAACGCCCGACGATAAAAAAAAATCGCTGCATAACCTGCGCAACATCAAATATTATGTACAATTTTAAATGAAATGCTTTGAAAATATTTAAGACGTTACTTCAAACATGTATGAATATAACTGTGAAATATTAATACTGTAGATTTAACCGTTTCTCTACATTTAATACCCAAAAAATCACCTTGAAAAAGGGCGTTTACACTGGAATACGGCCTTAAAAAAGCATATTGAAGGGGAGTACTGCCCCAACTCATATTAACTTTGGCAAGCAGCAATAAAACTCCAAGTGAGCTCTGTCGGCAGTGAGAGGAGTTTTTCTGCCGCGAGGCGGATAAAAACGTGGCTTAGAAGCACAATGCTGCAGAAACGGTTCTCTCATATGTCACTGGTGAACATAGAGAATGACATTGTTCAAAAAAATTTCAACTGAAAACGTGTTGAGTCAATTTGCAGAAAAAATACAATAGAGAACTTATTTATTTGCGTACCTACTGGAAGTAGAGTTAGAAGACTGATAACTGGATTAAAGAATGATGAAAAATTGATTGCTTAATTTTTAAAGTATTGCAAGAGTTTGACATGAATGTAAACATGAACGTGTGATTAAAGCTTCATATGTTATGGGCGTTATGTGATTATCGACAATTATGTAAAATTAATTTTTTTTAAACATGATTGTGAACAAAACCACTTCTGAATCAGGCCGCCCCCGCCCCTAATAAAAATTTCGGGCCACGTCATACGCATCCACGATGCGGAAAATTAGGAACACCTAACGATCACGATAATACAGACACAAAAATGGAGTAGATAATCAGATGATATCAGGACGTGAAGTAGAGTTTGGTAGAGACTCGTGCAGGACGCAGCACGAGAGGAATACGAAACGAGGTGAGGAGAGAATCCGGGGTCCGAAATTACTAAATATTTCGGGTCGTGGCCGAGACGGCATAATTTCCTCTCTTGGATAGCCACAAGCATATCAAGTACCAACGGACATCCTTCCCTTCAGGGCGACTTATATATATATATATATATATATATATATATATATATATATATATATATATATATATATATATATATATATATATATATATATATATATATATATATATATATATATATATACACACACACACCCACACATATATATATTCATGACCCTCATTCCCTTTGTACCTTCGCAACCACGCTTCCCCGCTTTCTCCCTTTCTTGGCAGAATAGACGGTGGAAGCTGGAAGTTAATTAAAATTTTGGTTATATAACCTGTCGCTGCTGTTAGCGAGAAATACGTACTGGACGGACACGCGGGAGGGGGCTGAAAAATGCTCGGCCCGAGGGCCTAACGAGCGAATAGGATGACTCACGATGACCCGGCCAAGAACTTTTCAGCCGTTGCTTTCGTACAGGCGAATTCAAAACGTCTCAAATCTCATTGAGTCACTCTTTCATGACGGAGAAGTGTCCTCGACGAAACTATAATTACAATGATGTTAGAGCTTGTAAGCTGTTGCAAGAGAAACTCGTTTCGAGTCCTGATATAGTTGAAATGCCGACGATTTAACTCGCCCTCAGTACAATTCCGATCTTGATTTTGTATAATTTATTTGAAAACGAGCGGTTAATGATGAAACCATTTTGCGAGGTAATTTCGACGGCCGGATAATGGATACTTGTCCCTTAAATACTGACGTCACTTTTATCGTATTTTCCAGAAACAAAAATTTCACGGTGTATTCTGGAACGCGAAATAGTCTCCGATTACGCCGATTGGTTAGTAGTAATAATCGGCACGGTATTTGTCTAATGTACAGAAAAAGACATCAATTTTGTCCTGTTTTGCTTCTCATTTTCTGATAACTTGCTTCTCGACTACTGCGCTTTCTGCGATCGTGAATTCGTGCAGTTACTGAATGGTGGAGAGAGAAGGGGGTGGGGGGATGGGGCGAACGAAGACCAAGGGATATTAAAGGAGGCCATGCTGGACGAACGATAGTGGTAGGTCCGCGATTGTACATTGAGCATTCTAAGTAGTGAATGCCGCGTTCTATGCGGCCAGACAGTACGGCCAATCATTCCGGCATTGTTGAACCCTTCGGTTAGCTTTGCGCAGCGATAGGATTGTGAACAAGTTCTGAATCGGGATAGGCTGTTATACATATAGCCCATTTATAGGGAATCTATAGATTACGGCTTATTAAACAAGGATCCGGTAGGTCGGTATCCTTTCGCTTGCCTCGTTTCGATATCTTTGTATTTCGCTTTCTCGATCTGTCGTCTCACTGAAGTAATGAGTTCACCCGAAGTGGTATCTGACCGTTCCAAAAAATTCAGCAATCCGCCTTGAGTTTAAAAATTATTTCACAAAAAGTCCGTCCCAGAGTTCTGAAAATATTCACTGTCGACGCTGCATCACCAGCGGGAGGACTACGAAAGTTGAGATCGAAAAAGGTTAGAAAATTGTCGTCTCATTTTGACACTTGGCACATCACGATTCGTCGAAAAACAGCGGAGAAATTATACTAAAACTTCGGTGGAAAAAACCGCTAATAAAATAAACACGCCGAAGTGTCAGTGGTGCCGGCGCATGCGCGAACGCCCCAATGAAGCCGAGGCGATCGTACATGCGCGCTAGCGTCAATGGTGGGTTCTTTCAACCTCTGAAAACTCGTCGTGCCTGTTCGGAAGCTGCAGAACAGCTGGCATAGTCAATTTAGTCAGCAAAGTATTGGAGAACGGAAACTTGGCGAGAAGTTTTGGTAGACACACGAGGCCGAGTGCGCTGTCAACGGAAGAGTGGGAGCGATCGATGTCCGAATGCCTGGTGAGTCTCGTCCACGTCGTTCGAATAGGTACTCCTCACTTCTGCTTTCAAATTGTTCGCTCTCCTTTCTCTCATCTAGGATAATTGTCTTGTACCAAATACCTTGAGTCTCTCGTTGAGCTCCTACTCTCCTCCTCGTTCACTCTCTATTTTTCTCCCTCTCGCTTTCGTTTTGTCTCTCTCCCATCCCCGCTTCCTACCTTGCATTTTTCATTCAAAGTACGATTACGCTCTTTCGGAATTTTCAATCGATAGAGTTCCTTCCTCGTAGATATTACGGATAATTGGCGGAACACGACGGAAAAACTTGCCGGCATCGAACTGTAATTTTCTTTTTTTTTGCCTCCATGGACCTTACTTCTTTACAGAATGCGAGCTTTCACGATGACTCTGTTAAAGGCGAAGTAACCAAAAGAAAAATTGTGACTCCTCAACGGTCGGTTGCACGGAAGTGAAGTGGGCAAGAAATTCTTCAGGACTCTTTTCTATTGCTACGAACGCTTCACCTGTAGCTATCAATCTGAATATGCATATTTGCAATGCATGCATTTGTGAGCTCAGAATACCCAAACTAAAAGAGAGCTTATACCTTGATCTGGTAAAACCGTACTTACTTTTCGAGCTCCCGTGTGCAGCGGGCTTAAGTTATCAAAAAAGCATTAGAAACAATAGTGAGCTTCTAAATTTGAATGAAAAAGAGCGAGGAAAAAATAACTGAACGCCAGGGACAATAATCTGTGGTCAGTTACGAACAAAGTCCGTGTTGGAATACAACACACACATAGCAAGGATAAAGTTCCAATGCGATCGAATTTTCTTCCGTACAAAGTACTCTACCATATAGGACTTTCCAAATTGCAACATAAAACGGTATACGCGAATGCAAGATCCAATGGTGAGCTTCATGATCGGGGCAGCAGAGTATATATAACACTATATGCACCAACGGCAAAAGCACGCGGCTCGTTAAGCCGGAGCTGGTGAAACCCGTTTTCGCACAATTGTCAATTTCTAATACTCACCGAGGCGTGTCATTAGCCAGTGGGAAAATACAAGCTTTGGTTAGGCAGCTATTGCAGCTACGTTTCACCCCTCGCCCGTTCCCCTTCCTCGACTCGCCATTCGTGTGCTCCGCTTCGAGCGCCCGCAGTGTACCCGAAATTGCGTCAATGAGGATTCAGCCCAAGCGTAGGATAAAGGATACGGGGTATTTCGATACAAGAAGTGCGGCTCTTTTTTGCCTAGACCCTTGTTCCTAGGATCGAAGATGATCGAGCTTGTCTAGAATCTTGTGTCCAGGGGGCGGACCCCTAGGTACCATCGACTGGAAGGTTCGCCGAAAAAGGTACCCCAAAGTTGGGTACGAAGGTACATACGCGACTCCCCCCCCCCCCCCCCCCTGACGGAAGGACACCATCCGGCACAAGCACTTGTCAAAAACACTTTACCCAATAATTAGGTAGTGTGCAAAGGCAAATTGACAAATAAGGACTGGGCTGTTGGAGTATATGTATATATGGAGAGTATATCCAGCGGGATCAAATCAGCATTAGCTTTTCGGCTCGCAATGATTCGGAGAGGGAACGATTCCTAGCTCGAAAAAACTCCAAAAGAAATTTACCAGGTAAATTGTGGCTTTTTTTAATGAATTTTCCAATATCAACAAACAATGGGCGAGGCTGGTTCTATTGTACAGTCGTGCAGGATCTATTTCAACTCAAAGATGTCTCTTGCTCTTGCCGCGGTAGGTGTGGAAAATTTCATGCCACCAATGTGTGACAAATTGTGGCCCTTGGATCATTAGAAATGCCTGAATACCTGGGAAATTGGTAATTGGTGCAACAATTCACGGGGACATTCCGCAACTCCTGGATACAGATTCTTGTCCACACGAGAGCCATGGAGATCCCAACAATGAGGTGTCGTAACTTTGTGCCGGCTAACACCAACGACAGTTGAGACGGCATATATCAATTCAATTCCCCTTATCACGCAGACTACAGTGGCGAATTCTCTAATCACGGTCGTCACACACATGCAGAAATCCACTATGTTTCTGACACCTGATACATGCAGATTAAATTGTACTCCAAGTGGGCTGAGGATTTCATTGGACGAATTTTGCATTCCGAGATGCAATTTCCATACTCGTTGCTATTTCCAAAGATAATTCTCGGACTCGCGACTGCTCGAATGCTTCCGTGGATAGATAGCTGAACAACCGACGAATGGAAATGGACAGAAGAAAGTAAGATTTAATCTCGAGGAAGATAAATGAACGAAGGGTGATCCGGCCGAGTGAAGAGCGAAGATTCTCTTGATGACGGAACTTCCGCAACAAGTGTTCAGCTTCATAGCGCGGTTCGATAGTTGAACTGAAACTGGTTGTATGCGGGAATACGGCTAGGGGTGTCGTGCCTAACGGGTTTCACCGCCCCGCTCGCTGACAGCTTGGAGAATAAAAGGCCGCCACACCATTTCGATAACCTGTTGTACATCAAGCGAAGCTACTACAGGTGGGAGCACAGTGTCAAAGCTCTAGATCTCCAGAATTGAAGGAAAACCCATTGGTATGTGAAAGTAGGTCGATAAAATTGAATAGTTCGATTACTTAAGACGCAAGATAAGCTATGAATAGAAATAGAAGAGTCCTGTACCATTTAGCATAACATTCATGGACAATTGATAATATGACGTGTGGTATGATTCGAGTCGACAGTGGATGTTAATTTAATCCTGACGGATACAATCTTGTCCGTTCAAACTACTGATCTGGCTCTTGCGGATCCTATTTCAACCCTTCCACGTATTATTTTCGACTTAATAGAAACATTCAGTACTCCAACTCTATCCTAACCGCTACCTGCTAAATCTTAGGATAAGAAACATCCAGATTTTGTTAATTTCTGGTGGCCGAGGTTAAGCCAAGCAAAATTGTTAAAAGAAAATTTGGGTAAAATTCATACTTATATATGATATATCCAATAACATTGATACCCAATCGGAACATTCAAATGCAGGTCAGAATCCCGTGGTGAATGCCTCGAACTAATAAAACGCTGATTGGTCTTATACTGCAGTCAAATCAAGTATCATCAGCCTGGCTTTTCCACTGCCACAGTGGTTGATCAGACTTTAAGGACATAGAAGTCAATTTTGATGTCAAACTCGGGAACTTCCATGAGTACCTGCACACCCATTGAATGTTCATCCGTCAGCTTGGACACCAATCCTGGTAGTGCTGAGATCCGTTCGATCAACAAGCTATCCAGGATCCATTGGTCATCAAGTTGGCAGAACCATCAGCCATTGATGGACGGAAATAACCATCGGCATGGTTATTTGAATAACCATCGGAATGACGGAATGACCATTATCGTGAGATCATAATAGGACCGAAGACCCCAGTTATCAAGAATAGGCTTGCCTGTCATCCGCTCGGAAAATCTGCTCTGCTACTTTCCTTTGATGATTGAGCTTGATTCGATAAGTCGCATCATTATCGTAGCATTCGTTCCAGTATGGTCCGTTGCTTTTTAAGTGCATTCGCGGGGAGATCAAGGAATAATTGGACACTAGTAGCGATTGAACCACGGATGAGTCAATGATGAAAGTTGCATGAGATCGTTATCGCCCGCTTTCTATCGACTATGATTCTCAGGGTTCTGAGCAATATTTGAGGGGGGGGGGGCTCGGTCATGAAATAGTTAAACGCATCGGGGCCTGCTGTACTAACTGAATCCAGCCAGGGTAATATTGCGCAGTAGATGTACAGAGAGCAAAAGCGGCAAACGATTTACGAGCAGCCGAGGGTGGGAAAGAGACCTTACCAAGCGGTGTGTTTTGTCGGAGAGTCTTTAACCGCAGTGAAATCTGTTGGTATACCCGTATGCACTGGAAACCTACCACCCCCCCTCCTCAACGCCACCTGCCCAGAACCTCGTCCAGCCACTTGTAGTCGCAAAGCTCGAACGATATCAACGCGCCGCTATTGCACGTACGTATAGTTTGCCTCAGAAGTCGAATGAGAATAACAATACTGACGAAACGATCTACGCATTTCATCCAAGGCCAGTACATCGTAAAATACCAAGGATCTACCCCCTCGGCACCCCTGCTACACCAACGGCAATTTCATTGCGCTCATATATACGACAACGCCGTGCAATCTTAAGTAGCATACACACGCCCGTAGTCGTACAAGCGAGCACCTTATGATAGACTTTAGGCACGCGGTACGCCTACTGCAAGTCTGTCCTTTCCAGCCAGACAGCGCTTCGATGCTTTGTTGATGAGTTGGCCAAAGGAATCAAAATGAGTCCTTGCTGGGCGGGCAAGGAACAGCGTCCTGGCAGCCAACGGTTCTTTCGAAATTTCTTTACATTTTGCCCATGAGCTAGGATGGTGGTATATAAAGGCAATAAGATTGGGTGATGATTGCGCATAGGATCATAACGTCTAGGGTATATTTCTTTGATCCAAAGATGTGTTGAAGTTCTTCTCAAGGTAGCAGTCATGGCGGGTCGTTCACGATGTTGAAGAAGTAGTATGCGATGGACAAATAAGTACGGGTCTGGAGTTTTAAATTTTGATTGCATCATCACTGGCAGTATGTGGTCTGCACGAGGGAGGTCTCGTGTAGCCTGCAATGTACATCCCAGGGACGTTTGGTGGGGCCGAAATCAAGATGGATCTCGGCTTCAAAAGAACCGAATCAGTACATTGGAAGGACGAAAGCAGATCGAACTAATTAACATTCCATTTGATTTTCGCGATATCGTCATTGCGCCAACGGACTGCCAATGTGTGTTGCACCAAAGCCGCTTCGTTTGGAGTGTTTCGACACAAACCTGCGTTTGATAAAATGACAAAGAGGCTCCCAAGTCTGATCCATGGTAGGCTGCTTCATCTCTACAAACATTTTTCGTGTTTGCGAATCGTGAGCCACGCAACGCGAAGGAGAAAACACCCTCGGGAAGAAATAAAACCGCCATTCCACGCAGAAAGAATAAATACTGAGCCAACTGTGAGCAAAAGTCCTCTGTTGGAGCGACAGTGTACACGGCTGAACCGGAAATGGGCCAGCGAGGGAAGAACGCGTATAGACAGCATTCCCTTGCCCCGTCCCTCCCCTTTCGCCCCGCACTTGCCATTTTGCTACTGTAGTTCCGGTAGCTGGAAAATGCTAAGCCACATTCCTGAAACGTCCGGTATGCCGGCGGTATTGCCCGAAATTGCCGCACTCTGTACGTGTCATTCCCAGGCTACTCTCTCGGTCTCTTTCTCTTAGGTCGCTTCGCTCCGTTCGCGAGGTTTTCCCTTCCCGAATCTTCGACCTGGTCTCGGCTCACCCACCTCTTTTCCTCGCTAACTTCTCGTGCTCCGTACCACGTTCTGCTGTTTCCTACATCCGTACAAGAGCTCGCTGGATTTAGCTCGGCCTGATGTGCATAATATAGCAACGAATTCTCATACGTTGTAGCTGCATCATTCCATTTATATACCTGGGAGGGACCACTGTCTTACAGGGCAACGATGCCCCGTAACCTCGTACATCCACCCCCGTCCCAGCCCACAGAGCAGTTATCCGGGATGTTGGTCGATATTATAGAAACTGGTGTTCGTGTTTGTCTCTGTTGATTGCAGACGATTGAACACCGTTGACACAAAAAGGACTGCGTTTGGGCTGGACTGCAATGTAGGTAACCACATTGGTACCTGACTATGACTATCTTAGGTACCTTAGTGTCTTGAGTACCATTACAACTTTGAACATTGGCTAATCATCTGTAGCTTCGACAGTTACATACCAATAATGCACTTTAGGTACCAAGGTGTTGTTAGGCTGTCGTCGGTGCGATTCAAATACCAACGGTGCTATTCAGGTTGCAATAGTACTATACCTATTAGGAACCAATTTAACATACACTTGTTTTGATTCTCGTACTGAAAGTGTAATTTACGTACATTTATGAGGTGAACGCTTAAGTTCTTGAGTGTCTAAAATGCCATTAGTACCACAAAAATTGGGCAAACATTGGCACCTTAGACATCAGGTACCAATGGTGCTATTTAGGCACACTTATTAGGTATACGCATTTAGGCGCTGCTTAGGTCCACTCATAATCAGATGCCTATGGTTATCTTTAATATTGATTGTAGGCAACCAATGTAGGAAGGTACCAACCCGCAGTTTTTCGCCGTAAAGGAAAACTTGGTGCAGAGCGGGTCGTGTAAACTTTGAACCCCTAGGGAACAAAAATAACTGTGATACGCGCGGCTCGGACACGTATCGCCTCAAACGGAGTTATTATTATTTACGGAAACGGAGCTACGACCATTGCGGCAGCAAAAATTCATTAATTTTGATGGAGGTAATGCTGCAATGTTCACTCGTTTGAATAACAGGATGTAATCATATGAAGCCAACGGTCGGATATATTGATTCTGGCTCGCAATATGGCCAATACCAAATGGCGGATCAATCTCTGATTGGAAAAACATCATCGAAAATAGCTTTGGTTGCATCTACGAGAATATTTTTTCGGCGGCAAAATACTTCTTAACTTTCCATTACATAACTTCATGCTCCACCAGAACTGTGAGTTTTTTTTCTTCGACAAAACTTCGAAACGATCAAAGAAGCTTCGCTAAGAAAACAAATATAATATTGGAACTGACCCGGGTGATGTATCGAAGGAAAATTACTTTAACAAGCGAAAGTACTTCAAACGCGAATCAAAATTACGCACGCGCGCATAATAATTACGATTTGCTGACTTCAATCGGGTGCCCGCAACGTACATTCTTGATGAACTAGATGTCCAGGCCCCATTCATCGTGATGATTGTTTCGCTTTAGTGTACTTACAACTCCTTGATGTGGATGCGCGCGCGCGCGTGTGTGTGTGTGTGTGTGTGTTCAAACGTACTGCTCGTGCGAAACCGATAGCCCCCGCGGCTTTGTATTCTGTCTATAGTCACCCCCCCCCCCCATGTATGTATGTATGTGTGTGTGTGTGTATGTGTGTGCACGCAAAAAACGACCGGGATCGCGTTCTCGAATGCAAATCCATGAAGGCAGTTAAACGCAACGCAAATACTCGGTTCTACACTCTTGCACGCGCGTTGCGATCGAAATTCAGTTCGAAGACCTTTTTTATTCAGTTTTTTGCTATTCAGCCACCGGGAATGAAACGGGAATCCAATTCACGGTCGTTTCGAACATTCAATAAACTGTCTTATACTACGTGGATATAAGCGTGCAAGTGCGCTGGCTGTACACCAATATATTGCTCCGCTGTCAATATTAATGCCCCAGAAATCTCATAAAAATAGAATATTCAGTGAGGAGAGAAACAAAAAAGATGATAAACGCGAGACTGAACGATTATTGTACTTTTTTCGTAGGTGAGAGTCTGCGAATCGCAGAGTTAAAACAAAATTCAATAGTCACGCAAGAATCGTTTGGTGGATGATTCTATATCGATTCGAACCCGTTCGAAATGATTGGCGACCAGTACGAATTGATTCAAATCGGCTCGAACCGAATCGAACCGATCTGAAGCAGTTCAAACCGATTCGAAGCAGTTCAAGCCTGTTCCCCATGAAAAATGCCCACTACCCGCCCAGTACTGCGCCGACTATGCTCGACAACTGGCCAACAATTGTTAGAAGTACTACATCGGGCCTACAGTTGGCAAACAGAATCGATCTAGCATTCGTGCCGAGGCTGACCCAACATTGGTTTCTGAGCGTGGTCCTGCGTTCATTTCGAAACTGGCCCAGCGCGGTCTACAATGTGTAGGCTGAGCTTTTATTGAGATATTCAACTTTTTTTGAGATATTCAACAATACGATGGATTAGTCGGTTATAGCAATAATAACAATACAAATAATGAAACAGAACATCATCCGGAGGGACCCTTTAGGATTGCATTTCATTACATTACATATTGTAATATTAACAATGATGTGATGTGAAATGAAATTACTGGACTATAAATAAAAACAAGAATAAATTACTACGGTACCGGAATCCTTATAAATGGTTATAAATTATGACAAGTAACTAGATCTACATTGGGTGAACATTTATTTGCTAGTATATAATTTTGAAATACAAATATCTCTATAATGATGACAATAGTACTATTTCGCTATTGAGCAACTAATATAAACATTGGACTGAAGAGATAATAATTTATTTACGATTCATCATGATCATTTTAGACATATTCCATACTCTTTATAAACAAAGTTCTAAAAAACGTAAAATATTTAAAATTGATTATTAGATTTAAAAATTATTTACAATGAATTGCGTTTTAAATATCTAGAAATATAGCTAATTTTGCTGCCTCATAGAGGAAACTTTGTGACGGTGAAAACATTTCTGTCCAGTTTTCAATGTCAGCGTGTTCAAACTGTCCCAAAACTCCAAAAGATCATATTTCGAAAAACGTTCGGATGTGTGTATGTGTGTGTTCTGGCACTGTAAAGTTAAAACGTCTATAACTCGAAAACGGTTTAAGCAACAACGCTCCCGTTTTGCACAGATAATCTATACAATCTCTTTATTCACTTTGTGGACATTACAAAAAAATTACGAATTTTTTTACAAACAAATTACGTATAAAATTTAACAATGACGTAAGTCATGGTTAAATTTTTTTTAATATCGGAGTTTGCTCCACCTTTCGCAAATGTTACGATTTACGGCTAATTTTGTTAATATAATTAGAGTACCATAAAAGGAAGGTTTGTATCGAATTTTAGAAACATCAGTCAAACGGTTCAGATTTTATGAATTTTCGAGCGTTTCGAAAAATTGTTGAATCGCTCGAATTTTTGCAAATTTCAAGATATCCTTCTAATTTTTTCTTTTTACATAGATTATTATAAAAGTAAAGTTGGTATAAAATTTGGAGAAAATTGGTCAAACGGTTCGGATATTGTAATGAAATTCGGAGAATATCGGTCGATGGAAATTGATTATTTACATACAAATTCCACATTTCGTGCAATCGCGTGTACATTTCTTCGATGTCCTCATAAATTAAAATCAATGCGGTCATGATCACGGTGGATTTTAGGATTATAGTCGATGATCTTATTTGCGACCTTCCCATTGTATACTGCTTTCCAATGTTCGATCTGTTAAATATGTAAGGTATGAGATATGGAATAATAGGTGGACAGTATGTTTCGTTTATTATTTCATACATTAACGGCAAATAACAAAATAGAAATGTCATCTATCACAGCTTTCATATCGACACGGTATATCACTATGATTCACGAACAAAAGCTTCCATTAACATTTGGCAAACGTGGTATGTAAATCATCAAAATAGTAGACATAGTCTACTCAAAATAATAGTACATAGCGTAGGTAGTATTCTTAGTTTCATAGACAGTATTGCTCGGCATCCATGCTAGCGTACCAAGACCTAATCATATGAGGACGTGGTAGAGCCAATTCAAAAGACTTTCTTACCAACTCGTACGCTTTTGGTGAATAGAAATGCAATGTTAATGCAAAACACCGCAATTGCGGTGGATACTATTCTCGAGTTAGATTGCGAGATTTGTGACTTTTTAACATTCTTTCGAATTGCGAGAGTCTTTAGATTTTTTACTTTCCTCTGCAACGCTTTAACCCTTTTTGGGACGACCCATTCTTTTGTCGCATATTAATTATCTTTTTTTGGTTTGCTCAAAGAGTGTCTTTATATAAGTGGTCGTGTGTAATTACTTCTTGTGTGTAATATTTGCGTGTATTACAAATCCACATGACATCTAATGATGCAAACTCACTTATTGGGTGGAGTATTGCTTCTGCGGAACTTGAAGTCTGAGCACAGCTTGAGTCATTCGGTGGCAAATATGTCGAATCTTAGGCTAAAAGCGTTGATATGTCATCCTTTGCTTCCGTGCAAGTAAGTAATCAACTACATATTAAGATCACAACTGTCAACACTTTCTTCGTCTACATTACGAACTAGAGATAGCGATGCATACCTAATAACAAGCAATTGTTTAAGGCCTCATATACGCGATTTCGCCGATTTTCGTAGGTACTTTTCTAGACGCGGTTAAAAAAATCACGCATATATTTTTTTTACAGATCATTTATGCACATGGTTATATTTTGAAAAAATCGAAAATATTAACAAATGGCAGAGATATAACATAATAAAGCAATGTATTTTTTTGCGCGCGCGTTGCTGGTGAAAGTTCTCGGCATCGATGTGGGTGTCTGAAAAAAAGGAACATATTTATAATTGCATAATGAATGTATCTTCAGTGGAACCAACAATATTATTGAAAAAAAAAATTATTATAATAAAAATTCGAAACTAAAAATTTGTTTACTCAATTTTCTGTCGGTATTTTACTTTTTATATTTTTTTGTGTCATTGAAATTTTTGTTTCTGTCGCTCACGCCATAGTTGATGATACTAAGAATATGTTTCAAAAATTTCAAAGCGATCTGAACCTTCGTTTAAGAGTTAGAACTTTCTCAAGGTTTACGAAAGTGAATCGTGGGAGAACGGCTTTGAAGTTGGCGGTCGGGCGTGCCGCGTGGTATCTATTATAAATGCAATCTTACCTTATTTTTGGAATTTTTGAAATTATTGGAATTTTTCAATTCGGTAAAGGTTAAAATATTCCTAACCGTTCAGGCTATGGAATGAAAAATAATGAAAAAATGCAAAATTTTTCGCGTATATACGGCCTTAATATACATACATTTATAGAAACCCTGTTCTTCTTCCGAATTTGTATGTGCCTCACTTATGTCTTGTTGAAAAACTGTGAGAACGCTACCTTTCCGTAGCTTTGTAATATTCCACCATCGTTCGAAGCAAGCGCTGGCAAAATGCTGAGAGCAAAAAACAGCTGTTTTCACAGGAACCGAATCTAGTATTCTCATATTTTCTGTCCATTTCTTTCTTTCGTTGCCGTTTGTAGGGAATCTAATAAAATTGATAACAATCGTGGTGTGATCTCAACCTCGAAGCGATTCATTTTAAAGCCCTTACCTGTGAAATGTTATTCCTTTTTGTGTTGTCAGCTTCTTACAACACTCGCACCTTTCCATTTCCTTTTATTGTTATTTGCCACTCTTTGCGTTTATTTTTACCGCGTATTTATTGAATATTTAATATTCACGCTTCAAACTCAAAACACGATCGAACTTGTTTCTGTTGGCTATATCGGCTACTAATTTTTTTTTTCACGTGCTTATTTGAATTCTTGTAAGTAACGTTATTGTTACAGCTGCCAAATATTTATGTTTTCTTCACCATTTCAATTGGTAACGTTCATGATTTTATTTTGAAAAATGCACTGTACTTAATAACACTTCTTTACGTACTTTACAATATTTACATCGATGTTAAAGACTCGTAAATCCACATCAACTGTGGACCAGGCTATCGCATACAGGACAGTAATCACCATTTCTGAAAATTATCCGATTTTGACTAAACCAGTTCGATCATCTAGAATTTGTGAGTTTTTCTCGGAATTCGTCAATCTCACTGCACGATGAGTTTGTCTATAACAGATCATTGACTTTTACTCCCTATTTTGTGTACGTGAAAAACATTTTCATCGTCACTTTCTAGTTTCTCCGTCGAGAAACATGAGTTTCCGTATTTCGGGGCGCTCCTCCACTACACAAGTTTTATGAGCCTAGGGATAGCAATAACTAACCAAATTGAGCCAGGATCTGGCCCAAAATTGGGCGCCTATTGGACGTTAATGCAAACCGGATAGTGGGAGAACGCTGGTAATTTTTTAAATGCCAATATTCATTGTAAACGTAGGCTAGGTATTGGTTAATAGAATCGGCCTAGGTTCAGCTTTGGTATAAGGTACCGAGCGTTGGGTGCAGTTGACAAACCAGAGTTGACCCAAGGTTGGCTGTCAGTGATACGCCGATGTTAGATTCGACCATAAGCTACTCATCGGTCTGCACAACCTGCTGAAAATTGGGCTCATTGTTGGTCACCATCGGTTGGATATCTATTACCGTCCCGAGCATTGGTCTTATTGTAGGCGTTGGCAATTTTTTCATGGTCTGAAATTATTCAAATCGGTTAGAACTTATTTACAGTAGTTCAAACCAATTCTCCGCAATTCAGACCGATCCAAGCCAGTTCGTACCCCATCGATCCAGTTCGAATCAATGCAAAGCAGCCCAACCGTTTTGAACGATCTTCGAAATAGTTCTAACCTATTTAAAGTTAGAACTGAAGTAATTGGCCGTGGTGCCCAATATAGAGCAGTTCTAACCAATTTAAAGCAGTTCTAACTGAACCAAAGCAAATGTAAATATGTTTAAACTAATTAGAACCGATTCACAGTCGTTCAAACCCATTCGAACTGATCCGAACCAACTTGAACCGTAATTCGCACCCGTTCCAAAACCTTTAGATTTCCCACTTCGTCGATGGCGATCGATGGATTGTTGACGAATTGTTTAAAAAAATAGCGCTAAAAATCATTCTAAAACTTTGTTGACGCGTTGAAAGCAGAAAAGAACTTTTATATTAAAAATCAATTCACTACCGCTGGAAAATGGGTTCCTTCACAGGTCTGCCATAACGCAGAGGGTTAGCTGTATCAATATTTTCGCTCCACCGGTATCAGACATATTTGCCAAAAGTTTGAAGCGTCCGTTTACAACTTATAATTTCGACGAGATGGCGCGATCATTCGAAAATGCGACCCAGGAGGAGTGGGGGCAGCGCCCTATTTAAATGTGAATCCCGGAGGGTTGGTGACAACGTCCACTATCGAATTTGAATTTGCTCATCCTAGGGGAAAAGCTAATCGGTTGTCTGTCTCTCCCTCACCCACTTTTGCTATACCGTCACTGAAAAAAGACACTAGATTTTGTGTGTTAATGTACACGAACAAACTTCACACCTCGTTCGTTTTGACGTGGACATGATTGCAATAATAATGAAATAAAATTAATTGTCCCTTAGTTGGATTCTTTTAATTATCAAAAAAAGGATAAGTAGTGAAAAATGTACACCGGGAGTGAAATTGCCTGCTCTGTGTCGACTTTGATCGAGATTAATTTCATTCGCCTCTTTCGAAACCACAACAAACTCCCATATACATATTACGTTGGAAGCCAGCTTCGCTTTGTTTGATAAAACATTTCCACTCTATTCCCTAGCAGACCGGAAATTTCGTGACGTTCGTCGATCAAATACGACAGCAATTTGTTCAACAGACGAACGGATACGCGCTGCATTGTAAACACGAATATTCGATGAAATCTGTAATGAAACGAATATCCGCCAATAAAAAACATTTCGTCGCCTTATTTTCGTTCGCCGAATAAAACCGTGAACGCTGCCAGAAATATCAAGATTATTGTTGCACAATTTTGTGAAGCTGTCACATCCGGAAGGGATGAGAGCATCATATTTTCGTTTCCCTCTTTGTTGCCTACGCCTAGCGCAATAGCATGGGGTGAGGGTAAAAAGGGGTAGTGCGTGGGAAACAATAGAATTAAGGAATTGACGCGACCTTTCGGTATTGAGGAATAATTCGACGGAATTGGTGTACGATTGACACTATGTTTTTTATTATAAGATTACTAGACGGTTTAAAGCGATCAGGCCTATGATGAATGATACAAAAAGAAAAGGTAAAGTTAGCTTACATCGGTTGCGTTTGACGCTCGGTCGCTCGCTCGCGTAGATGTTTGTTGTCGCTCGCGTTACGAGGGCCTTCGCTCTTGGCCTCGTGCGCTCGCTGGTACAATCGCTGGTAAGGCGCTAGCAGGATTTTACGCTGGTCGTGTGTATAATCGACGTGTTTACTACGACGGGCACTATGCGTGGATAGAAATATGAACGGCGCGCGAGGTCGATGAATTGAGACTGATATTCACGGACCGATGATAGAAATTATACAAGTGTAAAACAAAACTTTTGTGACTCGAAAAATGAAGACTGTTCGTATGAAGGTTAATTGGAGATATTCGTTAGGCTTCTGGATTAAGACTTGATAGAAGAAGTTGATTCGATGTTGGTTGACGGAAGACTGAGTTCTGACTTTGATGAAGATTGTCGGGAGACTGCTTCGACCTTTTGCACACTGACCCTTCTTGGTTCGCATGCGAATTTTTCGAGTGAGCGGGAGACAATCTTTGGTTCCTCTTCTTAGAAATAATGGCGCTGATGGAAGGGGCCACTTCGCTATGTGAACGGAACGCGCATGAGGTGTGAGCCGAAATTCGCGCTAAGTGGATCGCGATAGCGCGGCGACCGTTTGATTCGGACGGCCCGGATGTTTTCATACTGCGCTCTGGTTACCGGGTCGAATCATGCAGACTTCTCTTTGTCTCCATGCGGATGGCTAGCGTAAAGTTTTTGGCGTGAATTCCTGTCTGACTTTTTGAGCTGCGGCTTTTCGTGGAATATTTGCCTGAGATCGTGTTCTTGTTGAAAGCCAATGTGATAGGAAAAGTCAATGACGGTGGCGGTGCTGCTATCGTGTATATATCGCTGTGATTTGAATCTGCTCGCGGAACGTACGCAAATTCCCTTTAATACTGTTACGCGCCTTATTCTTAGATTTATACATTTAATACACTTATGATGGCAAATGAGGATATTGGGAATAACCGAGATAAGAAGCCTAGATGAAAGAAGAGACATTCGCTAGGATGTAACAAAGCTGAGGAACTAGTGACCAGTTGTCGAGCACCCATGTAGGTTTCGCCGATCGAACCGTAACGGCCAATACTTGGACCAATGTTGGCGGGACGATAATGGATTACCCAATTGTACGCCAATGTTCGGCCAAGTATAGACTCTCTAATCATTGGCTTATCGATACGAGGCCGATGTTTGGAAAAGTATAGACTCGCCGATCATGTTTTCGCCGATACAAGTCCAATGTTCGGCACAATATAGACTCACTGATCATTGGCTTGTCGATACAAGGCCCATGTTTGGTGAAGTATAGATTCGCCAACGTTGGTTCGCCGATACGAGGCCGATGTTCGGCCGAGTAACGCATGATCGAACCGCAAGTCGTATATGGACGATTCATTGTTACGCGTCGAAGTCATTGAGAGACGAGATAAATACTTTGTACAAGTCCATCGGACATTACTCTTAACAAATATTACTACCAAACCAATGCACTCATTGTTGGCCGATTCTCGAACGAGCTCATACGCGAAATTCTGCCGATTTTTATGAACCATTCTACACTGACAGAAAAATTCTATTGATATTAACTAAAAGGGTCTATTTAATTTTTTTAATTTGAATTAACTAGATTTTTCGTGAAATCAAATTTTTCCTATTGCATCCATTATTGGAATGATTCATTTTAAATAAATTTATTTATTCAAATTTAAATCCATTCAATATCGTCTAATTACTAAATATTTTATTTAATCCTAATAAATCTGTGATTCGGTTTCATCTGTTCAAAAAACAATTTATTTGAATACACTAAATGGATCTATTTGATTTTTTTACATTTAAATTAAATATAGAATTTTCGTAGAGTCATCCATTCTTCTATTTGATTCAACTCATGGTCTGTCTTTATTGCAAGACACGTATCAAAGGGTCGTAGGGGTTGAGTTAGTATCACAATGATATTAACTAATTGATATAGTTTATGTGATATAAATAATGATAAGAACCCATTTGGTCTCTTATGCCATATCTGCGACTTAGATGGTACAAGCACTCGGTAGCATACGGGCAGCGTGCGTAGCTATGAGTAGGTAGGTTCAAGGTTCGAGTCCTATATAGATGAAATATTTTTTTCGAACTCAGCATTTCAAAAGGCCAGGTAATGACGAAGTACAATACAAAAATAATGAATTTTTTTTGGCCGTGTCGGGCTAATTTTTGTTATCTATATCGGGTCACAATTATCCGCCAAGACTCGGTCGATAATCGGGTCAAGCTCGATTGCTAATGATGGCAATCTTGACGGGGTCTTATTGTTGGCCGATTCTCGAACGAACTCATCCGCGATGTTTCACCGATTCTCATAAGCCATTCTAGGGCCAATATTGATTGCGAATATCGACCCACACTTATCATCCGAGGCTCGGTCGATGATCGGCCCAAGCTCAAGTGCCAATGTTGGCAAAATCGGCGTCGAGCATCGGCCAATCGTTGGCCACTACCGATCACCCTACATGGGCACCCGCCGATAAAATAAGCAGATCAACCCAAGGCAATCAATGTCAGTAATAAAAAGTAAAAACGGTTTTGCATCAACCAAACGTCTTCCCACTGCGACTGTCCGATAATCGCCACCTCTGAAATATCTTTAATTATTAGTGTCGAAAGTATCGTCCTCAACAAACCACAAATTAATTTACAAGCCTTAATCGAGTTACTTCATGACATCCCCATACAACAATTACCCAGGTAGGGAATCAAAAGGCTGACGATGGAAACAAACTTGTGCGAGCCTTGTTTCACCGAGCCTGAGTGAGACAGACCTGGGCCAGGTTTCATTGCATCGTTTGGAGCAGCCTGGAACCAAGACTGGCTGCTTAGCCTAAACTCAGGGTTATTCAAGCTTTATTCAGCCAGTGAATTTTAAGGCTAAAAAATAAAGGCTGGATGCAGGCTTGCCTCAGGTTGTGATAAAATAAAATAAATTTTAAATAATATTTTTTCTGTACTTTTATGAAAAAAAAAATTAGCATAGGTTTGTCGGGTGCGAAGGCACGAGAAACGAAAGCGAAGGAGGCAGCTCAGAACATTTAAACATATTCTCTTATCGATATTTATGAGGTACTCGAAAAAGTTTTTTTCTCGTCACATACACATTTCGTATATACTCACTCTCTGGGGTTTGCGTACACTCTGTGTATTAAGTGTCCCATAAACAATAAATAAAGTAAAGTATTGTGTTTAAAATATTTTATGTATATTTTATAACAAATAATATAATGAATAATAAATATATATAATAAATAAAATGAATTCTTTACAAATTTATTAAATGTACCCCCATGTAGAATATAGAAAACTAAAAACAGGCCTCATATAGCCTCGAGAAGAGTTTGGGATAAGCGTGGTCATAAATGCTCGTGAAGGCTTCATTAAGGCTCGTTTTGAACCTTGTTGTTTCGTCGTTTCAGGCTTAGTACAGGCTTTTCTACCAGCCTGTGGTCAAGCCTGTGTGCAACAGCCTGAAACCGCGTTATCATTCAGGGGTTCAGCTAGGCCTGAAATCAGGCTGGTGCTCAGCCTGAATTAAAAAATGTGAGCCTTGTTTCAGAGCTTGGCGAGCCCTTTTTTCATCGTCAATTCCTACCTGGGTATGCGCGTGTTCAACCAGTTACGGTCTATATTTCGGTCTGATTTTCGATCTTTGCCTTCAAGCTTCAACATTCATTCTTTTCACAATTCCAAAGAACCTAAAACTTCAGCAAAATAAAATATAACGTTTGGTCCATTCAACTCAACGGCAACGTTACGAAAGGCCCGAGTTTTCGTAAAAACCTGGAAACGTCAGGATGCATTACACACCAATCGATACCGGTACGCGCTCTGTTTTATTTAAACGTCTTCGAAGCTACGGAAAATTTAAAAGATCTCATCAATGGTTCACTCCATGAATGGTGGAGATCCGTAGCATTGTAGCGTGTCTCACGGTCATATTGTCATGTGATTTGATACCCGAATTCATCGAAGAGACTTTTTGGTATAAACCGAGAGAAATGCCAGTTTCCGATTCGACATACTCGTACACACGCGCGCGCGCGCTTACACACATACAAACACACACATACGCGAAAGAGGAGGCGAGGACGTGAGAAAGAGTAGAAATGCTCCGAGATATCACTCGATCTGGCAAAATTCAATTTACTGTCACGTATACAAGGACTTAGATATACGAAGCACTCTGCCTGGAAGTTTTCATTGTAGATGTAGACCAGATTTTCTCTCTCGCTCTCTCTCTCTCTCTCTGTCTTTCTCTCTCGCCCTCTCAGAGGGACAACTTGTTCATATATTGTTGCTTTCTCTCCATACTTTACTCACGGGAATTGCAGAACCAGTTTTCCGTCGAGATGGCCGAGCCAGATTTTTCCTCTCACATACCGTTCCTTCTACGTTCCATTGCCGGAATTTTCACATACATGCACCATCGACTACCCAGAGAATGGGCATCAAGTACTCGTCACCCTTCATTTTTATTTATTTTTGTTGCTTTTTTCGGGTTTGGAAAAGCGAAGTACCTTTAAAAAGTTGATTCACACCTTTTTCGTACTTTTGAGAGGAATTTTATAAATTTCGATTATTAATTTCGACGCATAACGAAATGGAATAACAAATTAGGGCACATTGAAGAAGTATTTTCCTGAATAAAACAGGTTTCGAACAAAAAAGTTTTCTTGTATTTTTGTTGGAGTTTGCATTTCTTTTGACCAATATTTAAGTCAGCAGATGGAATTGTGCTCGAGTACAAAAATGTTCCTTCCTTTTCGTGTTTTTCGTCGTTTGGGACGCATTTGTTTGGGTATGCCTCATTTGTTTGGGTTTGCCGCCTTGTTCGAGTTTGCCTTGGGACGCAATTTGTTTCCCTCCTCAAACCATGAAAATGAAATATCATCGATCGTGTGTGCATTTTTCTGGTGTTTGTGGTTTTAGATTAGTGATGCCGTCGAGCGAGACGAGACGAGAATTTCGTATTTCTCGTCTCGGAAAAATTTCGAGAAAAATTTCTCGTCTCGAATTTCGAGACTCTCGAAATTCTCGATACTCTCGGCGAGTCTTGGGCTGCATGTATGGTAGTGATGCCGTCGAGCGAGACGAGACGAGAATTTCGTATTTCTCGTCTCGGAAAAAATTCGAGAAATATTTCTCGTCTCGAATTTCGAGACTCTCGAAATTCTCGATAATCTCGGCGAGTCTTGGGCTGCATGTATGGGGTGGGCTCGAATAATTTGAATACAGAGAAAACGCTTTCAAATACACTTTTATTATTCGGACGGGTTAAGATTTTGTTGAATTGCCGATTTCAGGCTGCACGTCAGCCAGCCGTTTATACAAAGCAGACTTCTCGCTGATTCATTGGTCATCCTATTTCGATGTTTCCTTAGGATCAAACCAGCCTTCGAAAACAAACGTTCAGCCGGGACGCTTGTCGCCGGGATGCTCAAGAAATCTCGCGCCATTTTTGCTAAATTCGGAAACGAATCCGAGTTGTTTCGCCACCACTCCAAAATATTCTCGTTTCGGCTCGCCCGTTTGAGTTTACAATATCGTTCGAATTCTCGTTGTGGTTCACTACAGTCTTCTGCGTGAAAAATCTGCGTTGAGGCCTCATAAAGCTCATATAAATCGAAGGATCCCTGGCTTCCTTGATTCGATAAACTTTTACCCTGAGATGGTATCATATCGACGGTGGAATTCGCGCAATATTGTTCTTGGAAAATTTTTTGGAATTTAGCAAGTGACGACTTTTCTATGTTACGACCCCAAGACGTAAGTTGAAACGTTTCAACTTTGTGCCGAGGATCGAGGATGAGAACAACTCCATATATCCAATTCGTCTTTTTATAATGTTTGATCATTTTATCTCTTCCAGCTTGAAAAGCTTCGATAAATTTCTCGTCGACGTCACTTCGCGATGGCTTCTCATCAAGTTGGTGAGTTACCGTCTCGATTTTGTCAAGAAGCATGTTGAACCCCACAATTACCAACGGCAACGTAATGTACGTTTGACCACCGAGAACCGTCGACAGATGATCAAATGGTTTTAAATATGCGCACACAGTCTCGATGATTTCCCATTCTTCGGGTTTGATTATCATATCCCGAAATTCTCCATAGCTGTGCATAAGTGCGATAAGAGCCGACTTGAGACTCAGTGCTGTTCGCAACATTATATAAGTCGAATTCCATCGAGTTGATACGTCTATCGTTATCGTTATTTTTTTTTCATTGACGGCGTCACAATATGCGTGCAATTTACTCATCCACTGCTCGGACCTCTTAAGTTTTACAAGCAATTTTCTCAATTTATTAATGACATTCTTTTCTTTTGATTGCTCCCATACAGATAATACGGTCTCTTCGTCAGAGCTGCCGATATCGGTAGATAACTCGAAATTTGAGTGTTCCGGATTTAGAGCGTTCAATGTATCTTGTACTCCCAAATTCAAGATGTGAGCGAAACAACGGAAGTGAGAATCACTCGCGTTGAATTCGATGCCTTCCCCAGATAAGAGATCAGAGAGTTCGGCTATGAACGATGTGTTTGCAGCTGCATTGTCGAGAGTGATGCCTTGAATTTTTGATTTGATCTCGAACTCCTCTAACACATCGAGCACGAGATTAGCCATATCCTTGCCTGTGTGAGCTCCATTCGATGGAATAAAATCCAGAGGTAGAGACTGCAATTTCCAGTCATTATCGATATAATGCATCGTTATGCCGTAATATGATCGATTAGCAATCGATGTCCATCCATCGACTGTCAAAGAAAATTTTGAATCAATTTGCTTCAATGTTTTAAAAACAGCTGCTCTCATGATCACGAAGTGGTTCATGACTTTTTCTCGCAAACTGGTCCGTTTTGGATATGCGAAGTTTCCGTTAAGGAAAGCGAAAAAGTCTTGAGTGGCATCGTCATCGAAAAACGAAAACGGTAAATACTTTATCGCCATCCATTCGACAATTCTTTGCTCGAATGTCCTTGTATCTTTTTTCCGAATAGCAGATGGTGTGCTGGTATCGACAAGGTTTTTCACTGATGAATCCCCACCATGTGCATTTCGCAAGTGTCTTTGAAGCCCCGAAGTATTCGAATCCTTCATTTTAATTCGACGATCAATTCCGGACTTGAGACACAGCAAGCACTTTCCGTATTTTTCTTTATCGACCGAACACACTTCAAAAAATCCAGTGTATTTCTGCTGTGTTTTGGCCGTTGTCTGTACAATACAATTATCTTTATTCGACGAAGTGGACGGTAAATTTTGAGTCACCATGATTTCCGGCTGCCTGACGTCGCCGGAATTTTTTTCAAGTTCATCGGTCGTCAAATCATCTTCTCCACTTTCATCGGATCTGATTAAAGCGTTTTGGCGTTTGTTTTTCCTTTTGCCGTGGCTGGAAATCGCTATTACATTGGAACGCTTCATTTTTCACGAGAGTCCGCCACTTTATAGTCAGATCTACAAATAATACCACAAGTGAGAAAGGAGTACTGGAACTAACTTTAGGCAATAAACGAGAAAAAGCATAGTGCCTGCGTTATTGTTATTGTTTATATTTTTCATTTTTTGTTAAGAAAAATCTGGCGTTAAGATCTACGGTTGCAGTTCGCCAATTGAAACATGCACTTGTGTATATAATTATCGATTCAATATTCCGGACGTGGATATATGAAGATAATCGAAGAGGATGTGAAAGACCTGTTTTACCATCGTAGCAAACTCGAATTTTCGAACAAATGTCATTTCCAAATTATTCAACCAAATAGGCTGAAATTTTGGGATGTCATTACGGTAATAGTATTCTAGGGCCTAAAACTCAGAAAATTTCGATAGCGCAAAAAAAATACAGTTTTATTACTAGGTGGAATCTGTAATGCAGAAATGGATTTCCCGATGTTTGCATTGTTCGATTGCCAAAATTCTTAGTTTTAGGATCTAGAGCAAAGAAAAACGTAAAAAGATACTGGGCACTTGAAAATTGCTGTATGTGAAGAATTGCAGAAATCGAGGGACTGCTCACTTAGGAAATCATTGAACCATTTTATCATAAATCAGACAGGCAATCGCTAGAAATCGCGCGAGTCGCATGATTCCTGACTTTCTTAAGATTTCTCAAAATATATAGGAAATAGTAGGGAATCATAAAGAAATCACGTGATTTCGTGAATCGCTGGGAATTGCTAATCTAAGTTATTGATTGAGTATCCACTATACTGATTAAAAAAAGCGACTATTTTTTTCTGAAATGTCATATTAAACATATTCAGCGAGGTAAAAAAGATGGATAAAAGCAGAGCTCTTCATATTAATATTTAGAGGTCTCTCATCGCAATATTCTATTTTCCATCTTAATAACACCGGACATTTTTTTTCAAAGATTGAAATTTTAAACCTCGGCGTCAAGTCAATGTACCAAAATGTGCGATACATATTCTTGTAGAGAATTGAATGCTCTATAAAAAAGGTCTCATCATTTTTCGAAAAACTCACTCCTTCAAAAGTTATGTTAAAGTTAAATTTAGAGTAAATTTCACTTTTGTTTTTAGTTTCAGGCAAAATGTTAAAACTTATTAAGTACTAAATATCGTAAGATCTTTCTTGAAAAAAAAGTCCAAACTTATCAATATGAATTACCTAATTTTTAAAGAAATGACCAACAGTAGTTCACACATATTCACAGCCTAATGTACATACATATTAGACCGTAAATAACTTTTGAAGGAGTGAGTTTATCGAAAAATCATAAGAAACGTTTTTTGCAGAGCGTTCAATTCCCTACAATAATATGTATCGCTCTTATTGGCACATTAACTTGAAGCTGAGGTATAACATTTTAAAGTTAAAAAAAAAATTTCCTGTGTTATTTAAATGGAAAATATAAATTCGCGATAAGAGACCTCTAAATATTAATATTAAGAGCTCTAATTTTAACAGGCATCTTTTTTCACCTCCCCGAAAGTGTTTATTAGGGGATTTCGAAAAAAAATCGTTTTTTTTATCAGTCTAGTATCCACTTATTCCTAACCATAAATGACTTATTGTTAATTTATAATATTTAATCAATTTTCATTTCATGTCTTCAGTATAGAAATCAGTGATTTTTGAAAGTTAGAAATCACTTGTAATCGTTAGAATCAGCAGAAATCATATGTAATCGACGCTAATCTCATTGATTCAGAAATCACGGAAATCACAGTCGGAACCACAAGAAATCGATTCCTTTTGGAAATCGATGAACCTCTAAATGAGCGAGTGAGCAGCCCCTCGGCAGAAATGGCATTTGGTCGAAAATTTAATGGTAAATGCCGATAAATAGAGCTATATATATGTGTATATGGGGCGTTACATCCTAAATCGGACAGTTTAAAAAACTTTTTTTTATTTCCTCAATTTTTTTATATTTTTTGGTACTCACCAAAACACCCTTCGTGTAAAATTTTGAGATTTTTTTTATTACCCGTTCAAAAGATATTAAATTAACAAAAAACCGCTCTTTTTTGGTATTTTGCTCATAACTTCTTTAATAAAGGTCCAAATTAAAAGTTTTGTTTTTCAATTTTTTTGTTTTTTATGGCCTTTTCAGAAAAAATACAACAAGAATATTCGACATGTTTTGGAATGAGTTTTTTGAGTTTTAAACTTTAAATCGCGTTTTTAAACGTGAGTGCATAGTTTGATTTTTTTTTAAATTTTTGTTATAAACATCTCTCTATTTAACGATTTTTAAGACTAGTCCGATCGTTGGGTTTTCATAACTACTATTTTTTTCGATTTTTGAAAATTAACATTTTTTTAAAATTATTATAAATACCAATTTTTGTTACTGTATAGTATTTTTTTTCAACATTTAGAATTTATTTCGGTACTTTTTAATTATTAACAGGTTTTCAAAATGAATAATTAATAATTAATAATCAATCAATGAGCAAATAACAGCAGCTCAAGAATTGTATGACTGGGCATCGAAACCCAATGGTCTACCGAATATTGCTGTTAAATTTTCACCTGAGAAATACTATTTAGATAAAAAGAAAAATTATATTTGCGATACGACACTGCTAAGTCAATCACAGGGACGCAAATATTTCATTCGATTATTATAATGAGCAACGGAAACGTAGCAAAGGAATATTCTCATTCAGGAAATGATCCTATATGTAAGATTTTTAAAAGAATACGTAAAAAAATAAAAACTGTTGTTATTATTGTTCATAAACAGTCTTAACAATTAATTATTCATTTTAAAAACCTGTTAACAATAAAAAAGTGTCATAATAAAATCTGAATATCGAAAAAAATACTATACAGTAACAAAAATTGGTATTCATAATGATTTATAAAAAAAAAAAAATTATTTTCAAAAATCGAAAAAATAGTAGTTATGGAAATCCCATGATCGGATAGTCTTAAGAATTGTTGAATAGATAAATGTTTATAACAAAAAATCAAAAAGAAATCAAAATATGCACACACTTTTAAAAACGCGATTTAAAGTTTAAAACTAAAAAAACTAATTCAAAAACACGTCAAATATTTTTGTTGTATTTTTTTCTGAAAAGGCCATAAAAAAACAGAAGTTATGACCAAACTACCAAAAAAGAGCGGTTTTTTGTTAATGTAATATCTTTTGAACGGGTAATTAAAAAAATCTCAAAATTTTACAGGAAGGGTCTTCTGATGAGTACTGAAAAATATAAAAAGATTGAGAAAAAAAAAGTTCTTCAAACTTTCCGATTTGGGATGGAACGCTCCATATACAATATACATATAGCTATGAGCATGTATAGATATATCACTAAACGGATAACGGGCCCAGATTTTCACGCCCTGCCATCTAGCGGTGGCGCGCGTCGCGAAAATTCTCACTACTTTACCGACGTCATCAGAGTTCGTCGGCGTCTTTCACATCCTTTTAAGAGGATGTGAATGATCTGTTTCACCGACAATGTTTCGAACAAGTCTTTCTCGTAAATGGTGGAGAATTAAGAAAAAACCAAAGTTTTAGGCCCTGCATAATTTACTGATGCAGAGGCTAAAACTTTTGTTTTGCCCCAAATGTTGCTGATCTCCGAGAAAGACTTGTTCGAAAATTTCAGCTATCTCTCTCGCACTCATGTAACAGCTGATCAAATTTCACATCCTCTTGAGTCGTGCCATGTCTTCTCCGATCGTTTTTTTATGATATTGATATATTTCTTGTCTCCATAAAAGATGCGTTAGGAATATTTCAACGGATATTAAAAATACAGGGAACACAAATTATTCAACTAAATCACAGACAAAAAATATAAACTATACCTTTTACACAGCCTCAAAGATCCGCGTCCCAAAGATCCGCGTATTGTGTAAAAGTGAAAAAAGAAGATCTTATCGATATGTAATTGTCGCGATCACTAGCTCGATGATACTGAGAGCTTACAGAAGCCTTGGCCAAGGTTATACGTGCTGTACCGATATGCACACGAGCGTGGGCCAATCGTTCGAACACAGAGCCTCTAGCGACTTTTCGATGCAACTACAAAGAGCTTGTCGAAAGATCGATCTGGTATATGAAGATTTTCTAAAATTTTCCCAAAAACATTAACATAATATTAGTAATTGTAATTCTCTCGAATAAATACAGATACTATTATTTTTCTCATTCGGTGCCGACAAAATCAAATACCGACTGAGAAATTCCAGGAATCTCGAGATTGACGAAAAATTCGAGAAATCTCGAGAAATTCGAGAAATCTCGAGAAATTCGAGAAATCTCGAGAAATTCGAGAAATCTCGAGAAATTCGAGAAATCTCGAGATGTCGAGAGTCTCGATCGAGAATCTCGTCAGTCGAGAAAAATTTCTCGTCTCGTCTCGAGATCTCGAGACGAGAATTTTGTAAGACGAGACGAGAAATTTCTCGATCTCGTCTCGTCTCGCCGAGAAATGTCTCGTCTCGACGGCATCACTATTTTAGATGGCTGCGTCATATCTGACACGACGACAAAATATCCAAGGACAAAATATCCGAAAGACAAAATATTCTCATGACAAAACATCCGCGAGACAAAATCCTAAATCTCGTCCACCACATCAACGGGGTCGCGCGCAAAACACCTTTGTGGGGTGTGTGAGATAGTGGGGTGGGGACAAAATACGCATTTCTTCATTGCACCCAAACAAACAAACTCAAACAAACAAACTAATACAAACAAACCCAAACAAACAAACCAAACAAACCCAAACATATCCGTCACATATTAATAATTGTCCTCCTTTATGTGATGGAATAAATTCCAACGGCATGACTGTACACTTGACATGGAATAAATTTCAACGGCACGACTGTACGCTTTAAACTGTATATAATATCGGCAGATATTTTGTCTTGCGGGCAAACAAACAAACGAACAAACAAACCAAACAAACAATGAACCCAAACAAACAAACTAAAACAAACAAACCCAAACATATCCGTCACATAATAATAATTTTCGTCCTTTTTATAATGGAATAAATTTCAACGGCATGACTGTATACTTGACATGGAATGAATTTCAACGGCATGCCTGTACACTTGACATGGAATAAATTTCAATGGCATGACTGTACACTTTAAACTGTATATAATATCGGCAGATATTTTGTCTTGCGGATATTTTGTCCTGCGGATATTGTGTCGTCGGATATTTTGTCGCGGATATTTTGTCGAGGATATTTTGTCGTCGGGTCAAAACGCGTGTTACCGTTTTAGATATTATTCCGCAAATATTTATTTTTACCAATGAAAAATTAACCAGACGCAAACATGTTTCGTTGTCTGCTTAATTACCAAGACAACCATTTGTTCGTGTCGAAAATCAAAAATAATTCAAAGGCAAGAATGTTTTCTTGTTTTTGTATTTTTCTTTTCTGGCGACGCATTTTTCAGGTTTAAAACCCCGTGAGTCGAAAGAGTAAAAAAAACTCATCGTGACCGCAGACATAGTTGAACAGTCGGCCTTAACTTATTAAGCCACCAACCGCGGTTTCTTTTTTTCATTATTTTGTTGAATATGACGGATCATGTGATGGCAGAGCTACGTTGGTTTTTAAATAAGCCCGAACACGTACTCCGCGCTGACACTACGTGTACGACACGTACGCGCCCATACTTTCAGACCCGAATAATAAATCCATCGGAATTTTACGCTTGATTTGTGGAATGGCGATGGAATTTTCTGTCCGTGCGTCAAAGTACAGGAATTTCATTTCATTTGTTGATTCAAAGTTCAACGCGGCGTAAAAGAAATGGGGATAGGTTACAATGAAACGGAATCCATACCGTTCCAGCGAAATGGTAAAAATTGAATATTCCACGTCGATTTTTTCTGCCCAATAATATTATAATCGACGATATTTTTTTCGGAATGTACTATATAAACAACAGAATCGAAATATTCTTCCACACTATCCGCTTTAGCAGCGTCGAACACGATGAAAATTTTATATCGACTTCGATCGAGAGGTGAGCAGTCACCACTCGAATATTGGCTTCGGCCAATACTTGGATGACGGACGTCCTAATGCAATTTGCATCTGGACTGTCAAATATAGGTAATTCTCGGAGTTTACAAAATACCATTGGCCAATGAACCACACATCAACTCTCGAAAATGTTCAAAGTTAATAAATTTTCGTTCAAAACTAGGAGTATGCGCATGCGCAGCCGAAAAAATCGTTGCTATTTACGCGTAATGTCGCTACAGCGAACAACAAAGACCCGAGACAGTTGTTCTTCGACCCGAAAGATATAGAGACTCATGGAAGATACAATGACCATGAAACCAAAGTTCACGAAAATATGTACCCGGTTTAACGGGGCTGCACCAGCGGGAAGGCCCGAAGAAACAAACCGTTTTTGAATTTTTTTCCGATAAAAGTATTAGGATGACGATGTCCGCATTATAGACACATACGATACATAGTCTTGCCAAGTTTGAGTTTCTTCATTGGAAAATATGGATGAACAATGAAGTGATTATAATTTAAACAAAGTGCTGTCATTGATGCATGGCCAATCGGTGTGGGTGCTTCTGGCAACAATGGTGATCTGGAATGAAAAAAGGAACATGGACTTTTTGTATAAAAATAAAACCTTTGTATGGGCGGAATCTTTTTTGAGTTTTTGAAAATGGCAAGCTGTAGAAAAAAAGTTCGATTATCGACCAAAGAAACAACTCTAGTCCCTTGTTAATAACAAATAGATAAACATATTTTGGAAAATCATCTGGTCGTAAAATTTAAAAAAATGGTAAACTATGCTCTTTTCAAATTTGAAGTGAATTGGACCAATAGGTTTTCAGATATGACTTACACCGTTTCGTAAAACATATTAGTTTTGAGAAAAACACGAAACGAAAAAAGGTAAATCGCAACGGCGCGGTTTAGCGTAGCGCAGTGGGCAATCTCCCGCATAGAATCTTGATGGGACCCAAATCATGGCCCGTTCAGGTTGTCTGACTGCTCTGGTAGGGCACTAATAATGCACCCTGAAAGGGCCGTACTAGAAAATGTAACGTTGTGTCACATATGAGCCTGACCTGGTCGCCTGATCAGGCCCCTATCAAGTTGCCTGATCAGAAAGAAATGCATATAATATTTCAAAAATCCAAAATGGATTGAACCACTTAATTTAGAGTTCCACTACAATGATTTTGTATCATAATTCGTCATTCCCTGGCCTGCTGAAATGTTTTTGCTCGAAGAAAATATTTCGCCTATATGGGAATCGAACCGCGTCCCTACCTACCCAAAGCTACGCACGCTGCCCCTATGCTACCGAGTGCTTGTATCCCATCTTGGTCTCAGATATGGCATAAGAGACCGAATGAATTCCTATAATTATTTGTTGTATCATATAAAGTATATCAATTAGTTAATATCATTGTGACAATTAAGGAGGTTTATATATATATAAGGTTAAGTTTAAAAAATCCATATATATAATTGCTCTCTCTCTCTCTCTCTCTCTCTCTCTCTCTCTCTCTCTCTCTCTCTTCGCTTTACAAAGCTGCCGAAATCTTCTAACACGCATCCGAGTTGCATAACGTTTTTTGTCGTGACAGTCCATAGCACCTTTTTTTAAATAGAATTCAGGAATGCTTCGAAACTCCGAAGCTACGATGCTGTAAAATCGAAGTTTCCATGTGGAAAATAAGAGGTTATGTGCATCTATCGACTGCTGAGGCAGTTATAGGGCAAGCCTATTTATGGCCTCATCAGGGAAAGCCATAGTAGGGCCTATCAGGACAAGCTTTGGTGGGGCCCTATCGGGGAAAGCCTTAGTAGGGCCACGTTAGGGACAGCCTTAGTACGGCCCTATCATGGAAAGCCTTAGTAGGATCTTATCAGGGACGGCCTTAGTAGGGCCATTTTAGTATAGCCTGATTTAGGGCCTAAATACTTCCGGCCCGATCGGGGCCGGATCAGGATGTCCGTAATAGGTGTTACCCGTATCACACCCCGATCGGGGCCTGATACTGGTCAGGCTAACCCTAAGAAATTTCTACTCGGGCTGACCCTTCACGAGAAACGCCATGACTCTTGGCAGTCAATTTTTGAAATTAATACACAATCTTTGTTGCAAATTCAAGTTAAGATCCTAAGTTATCGAAGCAGACAATAAAAAAATTGTGTTTTTTTTTTTAATTTATTTCAAGCTTATACAGACCAATCAATTAAAATAAAATATCGCTATCATATATTCATCACATAAGTATAACTTAATTATAATAGTATTATAACGGGACTGGAGGATGGGCGATCGGGGTTCGGCTCGGGCGGTACATCAAGCTTCATGCGCCAGCCGGTGCACGGCTGGCGCATGAAGCAGTGACCAGAAGGCCCATACTTCTGATGCCTTGATGTCGATACCGACTCGTGTAATAGTCAGTGCACCAGAAAATCAGAAGAATATGGCGCCGTGTATACCGGCACGGGTTTTCCACAGTTTCCCCGTACCCTCGAGAAATACGGTATTGTGTAGTTTAAACCGCCTGTGGACGCAACGGAAGGTTAGGTTAGTTCAGCAAAGTGCGACTGGGGAGTAATAGGAAAGAGTTCCATTGGGAAGGGTTCAGAACCACAAGAGGTTTGGAACTCAGGAATTCATTGAGACCTCAATAAATAAATAAATATACATATAAATATGTACGGTAGAACGTCGCCTATACGAGGTAATATGAAGTTTTATCCGAGATTCTCCATATTGTCCGAGAATACACCTCGGAAAATGCAGAGAACTTGGATGAGTGGGCCCGAGTCGAAATTTTCCCCCCTTATTTTATTCGATATAAAATAAGCTGGTACTTAGGGCCTAGAACGGGAACAAATTTCACTTTTCTCCACTTGCAGGCGCTACGGAGGACGTCGATTGGCACACATATACACGCACACGCATACACTCTATTGCGCATATATACATATGCCTGAATACGCGCATGCGTAGACACACGTATACACCCGCACACACACACGCCTAAGCATACACCAACACACCTATACTAGTACCTATACGTATGCATGCGTGCCTGCTATAGGGATCCGCGTATAAATGAATACGTGGGAGCAATTCCTATAAAAATATTGTATCTGTTTGCCCAAGATCCATTGCTTTCACTTTGTAGAGTTGCTGGAGCTGCAGGGGCAAGTTTGAAGCGAATGCGAAAGGTTCGCTGGGTGGAGATAATGGAAAGGCCATTGGAAAAGTACGCCTCTACGTCGAACACGCGGTCCTACCTAGTCCAACGCATGATGGTTAGTGAAAACTATCAGACCCCCTCTTTCGAATGAGACCATCCCCACCCGCGTTTCGTCGAAACAGCCAAATGCGCAATAGGTCCAAACGCAATCAAAAGAGGAGCTGCAACGACTTCAGCTAGGTTAGGTAGGAGTATAAGGGCCTATGCAGGAGGTAAGCAGCAAAGAAAGAGCATGTTAGGAGCCGATAGTAGGACTTGTAGCAGTAAAGAGACTCAAGTGAGGCTGACATAGGATCAAAGGCCTTTAAAATAGGCTGAAAATTTCGACTCGGATAATGAGGAAGGTCGGTTAATCGAAGGTCGGATAAACGAGGTTTAACTGTAGCTTAATTATATATATATATATAATATAATATAATATTTTTTTATAACTATTGAACGTTCTAACGGATTGGTTTTAAATTTTGCGCACACGCTTAGAACTGGCGCGGCAAGGCGACAAATTTATATGGCCATGTTGCCATTTCCGTAAGACTCGCATACATCCCAAACACCCGGGCCCCCTCGCGTCCTTTGATGCAGCGTCGGAAATCGGAAATCATGTGACCACACTCCGTTATATGCGAGGTGTTTCGCGGCCGTATATATATGGAAAAACTTATGGAGGTTACACCGGATCCGTAAATGATGAGAAATGACGCTACACTCGGGGTATATACCCACCCCAGTGTGGGCTAGGCAGCGAGTCGAACAAAATAAAGGCGGCATAACAGCGGAAGCTTTAAAGCGCCTGGGAAATAAGTAACTGTCTCGGTTTCCTGTTTCTCCCATTTCCTCGGATTATCCGATGCCAAAGGGGGACACAAAGTCCCCCGAGGGGACACACCAGACCTGCCTTATTCGCCTAACAAATAATAAACCATGCTTCAACTGCTGGTTCTCTTAGCTGTGCCCCCTCGACCCCCCTCTCTCTCTCCGCCCCTCGTCTCATTTTGCTCCTTTCGTCTGGTCTTCCACCAACAAAGGTTTACATTCTCTTACCCACCCCGGTTATCCTTCCGGCTACTTTATACACCACCTAGCCTCGAATATCGGGTATGCCTGCAGCGTATATTGTAGTGGCGGATATAGTCTCTAGACATATAAGTATATATATATATATATATATATATATATATATACACACACACACACACACACACACACGTATATGTATATATTCTATATAGATACTGGGTGAGTCACGAAAAACGACATACTCAAAATCCCGTATAAATATTGTTTTTGGACAGCAAAGTCTCAGACAAAGTTCACAGGACTTGTAAAATTCGGTCGCCGCAGGATTTTGTTCTGGTCGGAGCGTTAAACTGTATTCAAGATCAACTCCGTTCGTGAAAATACGAATACCCATTTTAAATGCTTTCTTCTACTCCTTTTTTTTTAACGAAAAATTTATAAAACCGAAATTGGCCGAGGGCGGGTATTGAATGCCATATTTCCGAAAACAAATAATCATTTTTATTGAATGACGGTGTAAAAAGGTTCCCCGTCGAGTGGGGGGCGTTTCTTATACAATTTCTGAATTATGCCGGCACCCTTTGCAAAGTATCGTTCTAAGTATCGGATTTCTAAGGACTCACCCTGTATATACTTATTATATATATATATATGTGTGTGTGTGTGTGTGTGTGTGTGTGTGTGTGTGTGTGTGTGTGTGTGTGTGTGTGTGTGTGTGTGTGAGTGTGTGCGCGTGCGTGCGTGTGTAAGTACACATATATACGATTGCGAGAAACAAGGAACAGAATAAAGCAAACCGAACTTTTTCGTACATACCTATCTATCTATCTTTGTTGACACGGTTATTTCAACCTTTGAGCAAATACCGCGTTTGAAATTGTTCGCAACGTAAAGCAAAATTCACCGAGGACTTCCGCTCCAGTGTCCGGTTGATCCATCAAAGTCCTTGTTCAAATCTCGTCTATACGGCCTCGTTTTATTGGGCGCTTTTGTGGCTTCCGTTATCGATAGAAGCATGCATTTTACGCTGGATACGCTGATCGTTTTTGTAATGATCCTGTAAATTGGACACATATTTCAGCACGGAAGGCTTCAACGAAGAGGATGTCTTTGCACAGACTGCGAACGGTGTCGCCATTTTGCATAGGAAAAAAACTATCAAGATTTTGTTGTACTCTTTTTGAGCATACATTGAGGAATAGTTGTCAATTTTCAATAAAGTTCATCAGCTCATCCCAAAACACCGCAGCGGTGCTAGTTTTCAGCCTGGTAGGATGGTGCTACTTAATCGCATATGCAGAAATACTGAACGTCGCGAAAGAAAAAAAAACCGCCTTCAGGCCCTGGAACCATTGCAATCGGTGAAAAAAGAGCTGGAAAAAAATGCAACAACTATATATCGCTTCGAATGGTCGATACTTGTGGGAGAAAAAAAACAGGTCACTACCTTAAGAGAAACATCGCGTAGAAATTTCTCAGTTGATTGCTTCCACAAATCTGCTGCAGTGTTACGAAGAATTTCTACTTTTGTGGAATTATTTTCCACAAATAATCCAAACTCTCCAAGCTCTTCCAAAGTCTGATTTTATTCGTTCTCCTTTATTGCAGATATGCACGGTGACTGTAAGTATATCCTCACCGCTTTTTTCCCCTGCGTTTCTCGTTCATGCAACCAGCGATCCAACACACCACACCGCATTTCGAGAAAAAAAAAGGTCTTAAACCGCGCATCCGATTCAAGGTAGGGCGCGAACGCTCATACCACTCTCTTTTGCGCGGTTGGATGCGAATGTTTGGTATTTAAAATAATAATAACAACGATCATAATGCGGGCTTTGTGCCATATTCAGTTGAGTTCGGTAGTCAAGTGAAATGTCTGGAAGCCCTGACTACGACAGTAATCCATATGCTGTATGAGGGCGAGATGATACTCTCTTACGCGTGTGTGTGTGTGTGTGTGTGTGTGTGTGTGGGTAGACAAGAAGTGGGAAGTCAGGGCGTAACGATAATGGCTTTGGAGTGTCGCGTTCCGCTAGTCTATCCGCGAGCTCCCTCATCGCGTTGTTTCTCAGCTCGTTTCGCAGCACTGGTGTTCACGTGGTATATATCTTATATATAGAAAGCCGAGAGACGAGTGGATAAACCGGAAAGTGATATGTATATAGGAATAAGAAGGTATGCGTGTGTATGTCGGAGAATGACTCGCGAGGTGTGCACTGCCGGTGATAGCACCGTCCTCCAGCTCCTTCACCAAACCAGCTGTTCCTCGATCGTGTGCCATCCATTTCGCCCCTGGATTCCCAAGATCCTCTGAGGGGGGGGGGGGGGGGGGGGGGGGGGGGAATAAAGGTATGGCTATAGTGCGATATAGCCGAGCTATGTGAGGGAGAACTGTTAGCCAAACAATCAAGGGAGTGAGTCCTTGCTAAATGCTTGCAAACGTTATTACCGTGGAAGAGTTGGAATGACCGCGCTGAAAAGAACTGCCGACTTATGGCTGGTGAGCAATCAAATGCCTAGAGGGTTGGGAGATCTTGCGGTCGACCGGTCAACAAGGAGTAAGTTCTTTCAGTCAGAAGCCGATTGCACGGAGACGGGTGGGAGATAATTGTCAGGGTGACTGGGGTGATCGGCAAGATCGGTAAGGCTTCTCATCGAAATCGGTTTCCAAATCAAATGGATACCAGTTTTTATTATCGTGCGGATTACGTGAAATTATACGCCAGATATATGCGTACGCCGTTTCATTGGTTTATAGGAATACCATCTGCTGTTCCCTGTTCTTGATTCTTTTATCTAGTCTTCCAATAGATCAGAGCTGTTTGATCGTATTAGGAGCATGGTGATCGTATCATGAGTAAGGCCATCATATTAGAACGAAGTCGATTACGTCAGGAGCGAGTTGATCTCATCAAGAGCAGATTACTTACATCTAGAGCAGGTTGATCATTTTAGAGGCATTTTAATAACATCCAGAGCTGTTTGATCATACCAGGAACATGTTCATCATATTATGAGCATGTTGGTCGTAACTATGAGCTGATTCCGCGCGATATAAGAACACGATGATCACACTTTGAACTGGTTGATTACATCAGGACCATTTTAATCATAACAAAACCAGGCTAAGAATATACGGAGACGGTAGATCATATCAGGGACAGGTTGAGCATGTCATGGACACCTTAATCACATTGATTGCCGATTGATCATGTCAGCCGCATGTTGATCATGTGCGGTGCTGGTTGATCTTATCAAAGTCATGTTGAACACATCAAGAGCAGGCTGATCACTTCAAATGCTGATTGACCATCACCAGAAGCAGGCAGTTAATTACCTCCGGATCAAGTGGAGGTCTAATTCGAAACACGCTTTTTCCTCGGTTCTCGAAAAAGGGGGATTCTCCCCTCACCATCCGGCTATCCAAAATTGTGACGTAAGCGAAATGCAGGAAAAGGATTCCCGGCTCTTGTCCACTTGGACAAATTATTCTGTCTCGTAGTCCGGATATCCCAATCCGGTTTTATATCCACTCGGTTCCCTCTTACCATGCCTGGCAATTTAATATGTATGAACGGGGCTTCATCCATCGAATGAGGTTTTCCAGGATCGGATGGAGCTTTCCCAGTTTCCGCGCACGTTAGCTGCTGCCATGTCAACATTGTATCGCCGGAATCTTGACATTCGCGAGACTTCCCGTCGGACGGTCCGGCAGGGGCGGAGAGGGAGAAGGCAACGAGACTGGAATAAGCCGGGACCACGTAAAAGGGAGGCTGACATTGTAACCGAGCGTCCGGCGGAGTTCGGTCAGGTTGATTGACGCTAATTATCTCAGCGGGAGACGGGGATATTATTCTTCATTCGGTATCGCGGATAACGCGGCTCCGCCAATGACTCCAGTCTTATATGCGCATAATCTGCAATGAAACTCCCGTAATGGCGCGGACGAGAAAGGGATTCCGGAAGATTCCGCTATAGTCGTGAGAAACTATGGACAAAGACTAGCAGGAACGAAGCTGCGGAGCGGAAATGAAGAAGTCTCCTGTCACGACTTCCAGTTCGCGGTGATCTTCTTCACTACTGATTGCCGACTAACGAAGCGAATCATATTTACATTTGCCGAGTATTCCACTATTAAGGCCCAATGATACAACAGTCTTTGCTTACAATTCCGCCATGTACGCTTACATATTACGATTTCGATAACCTCCAACGAACTCTAGTAATTACATATCCGCCCTCCACAGCAGCTTGCGCCGATCGATTCTATTCGTCCAAACCTCAGGTTCATAAATCTCCAATAATTCTAGAAAATCGCACTCGGAACGCATTTGAAAGCAAAATTATTGGGGTTACCCTAGAACAATTAGTTTTGGGAACAAAAATGTGAACACAGTTTTTTATTAACAGAGTTCGATCCACAATATTTTTGAGGCTGTTGAAAAAAAAAGTTACGTCTCAAATGCGCATCGTTATCGATGTTGCTGTTCGATCAGTCCAGTGTTTTTCAATCTTCTCGCATACCCTCCAGAAGTAAAAAAAAATCTGGCGACCCCCTTCCTCCCCAGAGCAGGCAAGAGACGCTTCGAAATTATTAGTGACATTCGCCACTTCCTACCTATGTGAACTAATATTCCAGTAACAAAGACTAAAATCCAGAACTTTCAACGTAGAATTCAAATTTTTGACTGAAGCTTCATAGTGGCGTACTGAAAGTAATCCCAATGAAATGTTGCCCCTCAACTCGCCACAACTCTAAGAGATCGGGGTTCAAAACTTAAAAATCGCCGTATCTCGATAATGAATAGCCTGATCAAAATATGTTTCAAACAAAAGTTGTTTGATATAATTAAATACGTACAAAGTTATGTGATGTTCAACCACCTATCTTTGAAATAGCGGCTCAAAAATGATTAGAAAATTCGGGGTTGATGCGTGTGCGAGCGGAGTAGACATATCACTGCGCCGTTGTCTGGGTCGGTGGTGCTCTCACGTTTTTGTGCCGCTATTTTCAAAGATAGGGGATTGGATGTTAGACAACTTTATACGTATTTTATCATTCCAAACAACTTTTGTTCGAAATTTTTTTTCGATCGGGCTATTAATTATCGAAATACGGCGATTTTTAAGTTTTCAACTCCTATTCCTTAGGGTTGGGGCGAGTTGAGGGGCAAAATTTCATTGGGGTTACTTTCAGTATGCAAACATCTAGCTTCAGTAAAGAATTCTAATTCTCCTCTAAAAGTACTGGGTTTTCGTCTCTTTTACTGAACTATAACGTTCTCTTCAATAGTGAACATAAAAACTAAGAAGAGAAATAGGCTCCAATTAGAAAATGGTTTGGTTATTTGCGTCTCAAAAATAGAACCACGACACAACTTATTAAAAAATAAACAAGTACAGCCTTCTCACTGAAATTGTTGTATTTTATTGTAGTATAGGACCTACAACCCTTGCTTTTTACTTTTACCTGGCTTACGACCGCGACTTCCCCCCCCCCCCCCCGACGAGCAAGACCTTGCGGCCGCCCCTGGGAGTCGCGACCGACACGTTGAAAAACACTGGATTAGTCAATCCACAAGGTCTTCGAAGGACGTCAAGTAATCAAACAGAACTCGTAAAGCATATTCGAACTCGTGCCCTTTTGTTGACGTTTCTATCCTTTCTCCATCGGGGCGTAAAACCGAAGTCATTATTTGGTCATGTACAATGACGGTTCGGCGACTATAAAGCGGTTCTCCAAACTATCGTTTCTTAATCGAAAAACGCAACTTATACCCTCACACATGTGTGCATCTTCATCCCCGATTGTGCGAAATAATTCCCTGCTGTCTAATCCGCAAATCTAAGGGTACGTACGGGCGTTACCCTCAAAGACCTTTCAAGGTTAGCAGCGAAGAGTTTGGGGGCGGAGGGCAATCTGAATGCACCTGGCTAAATCGCAGCCCGCTTATCAAACTTCCGGACCGAGTTCGTTCGAGGGATTCGGCGATAGGGGGCCAAGTTGCCTCGTTGCATTTGCATTCGAACCTTCGCGTAGGTACATCGCTCGCCGACTCCAGCCGATAGGGGATGACTGCAGGTTCGAGCGGAGTCGCTGCCAAGTGGCAATAAGTGTGGAAACGAGCGCGAGGGTATCCCTCATGATCCCGGGTAATTTTCATGCGCAATCCGATGTTGAATCTCGCGCGCCCACTGCATGTGGCGCAGTGCCACATTGGCCAGCGACATGACAACTGATGCCGAAAGGAAGGGCTTGACTCGAAGGGCTCGACTGCCGAGGCGAGGTTCGTTGCGCCCTTTTGTCAGTCGATAGTTGACGGCCGAGTCCGGGAACTATACATGGCGACTTCACCTCTGAAGGCCAAAATGTAAATTAATCGGGGATGATTTGCTTGATTAGAGTATCGTAGGTACCTATGTGTCGTTTTTTAATAATTCATCGGCCGATCAATCATTTTAAAGTATTCGCGATATTGTGGAAGAAATCTGCGGAAAAACCGCTAATTTTGTTGCAAAACTTTGTCCCTCTCTTTAGTTGTTTTGTCTTTGTTATTTATTTATTTTCATTGGCACAAAAATCGATGTGCGCGTGAAATTGTAATTAGGAATAAGTATCGGCTGCGCTATTTTCTGTCGAAAATTAAGCAATGCTAGACAGACTGGTGTCTTTTGGGTACTAAATTCGTGCATCGACTTTCATCTGAAAGCATATATGTATGAGTTTCCGATACGAAAATGAAAATATGAATCAAACGGTGTATGTTATTTTCAAGAGATGCAAGGCGATAAAAAGATGTGGAGCCACTGACGAATTGACAAACACACCACGTATTCTTTATACAGTAAGATGGCCTTCCATCGGTCGTTTTTTAACTTTGAATCGACGTACTGAATCGACGAAATGATTTTTCCTATCGATTTTCTTTAGGTTATTTTTCGATCCGTTCACTCAATCCTGAGATTCCATAATAGGGCAAACCGACCAGTGAATGAATTAATAATAACGCTGTAGGATTCAGATGGAGTGTAAGATAATAAAATTATGAAAAAAATGTTTCAATCGCTATAGCTAACAAAATATATTATTCTGATGATAGAAAAAAAATCGTAATAATTGTACAAATAATATTGAAGAAATCGATTAATAAGTAGCGAATTGACTAAATCGCCAATGAATGGACAACACTACTAGAATATGAACACTCGAGCGCCAGTAAATCAACATATAGTGTGGATAAACGCCGTAAAACATAACTATTTATCATTTATTTTTATTAAATGCCAAATTTGGACATCACTGTGTTGCACAAAAATTATAATATTTTTATACATGTGAGTATTATATTTTTTATTGTGATTTCGTAGAAAATACAAAAAACTTGTTTACACCGTGTTTACAACGTGACATTTTCAAAACCCTACCACAGTGTGTTTCAACGGAGAAAGAAAAAACTAAATGTGGTCAAAATTTGAAAAACGAATGAAATGATTCGATGGCAACATTCAATGAAATGTACATGTACAATGTCAATTCCTAACGGTAATTAATTTTGCAATTATCAACAGATGTGCTAAATTTTTACTCTACTGTGAGAATCATCAGAACAGAACCCATATACCCATTCACTGCAAAGAGGTTGTAATACGGCACCGGTGAATAAACATATCCAATTATGATCTATTATTACGAATTTAATTAAAATTTGTGCAAGAAATAAAAGATTAATTCTATATTAAGTAATAAAAGCAATACTTACCCTCAAAATTCATGAAAAACTATTGTTTTCGCTTTTAGCACACCTACCGTGTATAGCCGTATGGTAACTAATTGTAAGTTGCGCGGTGTTCAAGTAACAAACTAATAAGATTCCGTGGGACGTCAAAATTCGATATTGAATTGAGAAGTCGGTTTTAACGACACCTGTGATTTTTATGCTAAATTACAGTGATTCGTGTTTTTATCGACAATCCATATTCTTTGCTTATTTTAAATATAAATCAGCTTTCGTCCATTCACTGGTCCCCTCCATTCACTCGGTTTGACATATTTTGAATTGTTTGTTTGTTGAATCGAATAAGTTAATTCGGTGATGTCGTAAACATACTATATACGCCCTTTTGAGTGTTACTTGAAACATTTTGCAACAGTCGCCGTTAGCGACTTTTTACGACGCGTTTGCGGCTCGCTCTGCGCAGCCTCGTGATGTAGCCCGGGCACACGCATCGCCGCTGCTTTCTCGCACTTCTCGACAGCTGACTGCACCTTGCTTGCTACATGAACATATGCATGGTGAGGCACATAAAGTGTTACAGAGCAATATCACTCAAACTATTGATCATATCCAAAAATGTTTCAGACAAAAGTTTGAGTGTTCGAGAAGGTCGCCATACTGGACCACCCATTTTTTTTTTCGGTGGAGGCGCTGAAGCTACGTCAAGGTCAACTCCACTTTTTTAAATGGATACTTTGCGTGACTAGAATGACCATGTGTTGTAGGTCGCTGAATTCGTCTTAAAATCGGCAATAATGTCATTGAAAAAAAAACATAGAACATAAAAGAACATCTTAAGTGTCCGAATAATTTTGACTTGTAGCGTATATTCGAATATATTAACGCAACCACATATTTCAAGTATTATATATATATATATATAGTATTATATAATATACACCGTCGCTCAAAAGTTTGGATACAACTATCGATATTTCTTGCTGCACTAAAATTTACATAGCTGCGTAAAAAAAAAGATAACCAAATTTACCGAACGGCGTTTTGAAGGGAACAAATTCAGCTTTATTTTGCTTTATTAAAATATTTTTTTATGATATTTTTTTTCGACCATCGAGAATTGGGCATTGAACATCGAGGACTTATGCAAAAAAAATTTGTCACGTTTATCCGTGGTAAACTTGAACGGGGTAGCAGGAGCTCCATTCTCGTTTTTTTTTAAGTTTCGTACAATTTTTTTCGGAAAGTTATTTTATTTTTTGCTAAAAAAGACTAATTCTAGATAATGCAATGTAACTGAAGAACTAGAGGGTTCAAGAAGAAATGTCAAGGATGTGAAGCGTCGCGTAAGTTTATACTTGATACCCTGGCATTTTTCAAGAATTTCCCTGTGCGATTTTTTCTGACAGGAAAATTCGTGACGCCCATTCCCACATGAAAATAAAATATATAAAAAATATATCGAAAAATATATAACACATGTATTAAATATAATTTGTTCGAAAAGTTGGATATGCCAATTATATTTTTGGGTAAGAGTAAAACCTATGCGATATATAAATATAAATCCATTTAAGATGCATCTTAAATATATCAAACATACAAACTGAATGTATGTTTTATATATTTTGAAGATGGGTGGTTAAGCAACTTGAGTGACAGATGACGTTGCGAATGAAAAACATCTTCACATCGGTATCTCGCGATGACCTAGCCGCACTAGCCAGAATAAATGATCGGACAAAAAAATTGAAGGTTATGTAATTCTATTCGATTATCCCTCTCTAAGCGAACGCAATTAAGTAATTGATCCGATAATTTTAGTTACTCTTGTTAATCCAAGCATTTCTCAATAAACTAATATTGTGTATTGTACGATATGCAGGCGATACGAAAGTTCAACAATTTAATAAGTAGCACTGGCTCAGTGGACAACGTCCCAGCTCATCATTCAGAGGTCCCGGGTTCGAAACCACCTTACGGCGTGTAAGCGCCTGATATAATTTAAATTTAAACCATTAATATATTTGAAGCGCAAGCACCATAATCGTAATTAATGACAACGAACAATATCGTAAAAGGGTGCAATGATGTAAATAACGTCATAACAAAATTTTTAAGAATATTTCAAGTATAGTTTAAATGTATTTCAAGTATATCTTAAATACACGTTGAATATATTTCAATAATATTTGAAATGTAGTATGAACATATTTAAAGTTGATTTTAAACGGAGTTTGAACATATACTATGTACATTTTAGATTTAGTTTAAATACATTTAAAGTGTATTTCAATTATAATTCGAATACGCTTAAAGTACATTTGTAGTGTGTTTTTAGGGTAATTTGAGTACATCGTAAGTATATTTTCAATAAATTTTAAATATACGTAACCGCCTATCCAACATATATTTTTTATATACATTCTGAAGATCTATTTTGGCCGAAAAGTTTGATATCGCGAATATATTTTTAATGCATTTCCCGTATATATTGCATATATCTAAGATGGATAATATATATCTGAAATATACTTTACATCCATTTTTAATATATCGAAAAATATATTTTTACATATATTTTATTTCCGTGTGGGTTTATCCAATAGAATGGGAGTAAGACTGTATATACGAGCATTCTTTTATGAATCGCCTATAAAATAATAATAAATCGATATTGAACAAATTTGATTGTTTTCGTATATTAATATTGCACTAATAATTTGATAAGGTGACGATGTATTTTCATTAATTGTGCAGTATTTATTCATCATCTGATCATGCATATTTTCCTGTACCGTTCTTCGGGCGATAATCAGGGAAAACGTATTATTGTGGTCATCGAACGGGTTACCGATCAGGCCACAATGTAGTGATGATGGAGAAGATATCGAATTTGGGCCTAGAGCACGTTAGGTAGGGTTGAGGCAACGGTTTGAGATCGAAAGCAGGTTAAGGAGGCTTGTGTTCTGCACGTTTCTCGGGGTGCTGCGAGGGTTCAGAGGAGGCAACAAATTTTGACTCGGGCAGGTACAGATAACTTAAAGTAATAAAATGTTCTTTTCCCTTTTACGGTAAGATCTGGAATCGGATAATTTTCCAACAATTGGTCGAAAGCTATATCAGAAGCATCAGTATCATCGACTCTGAACGCGTGACTCTTATTGTTATAAATTTTCAGAAAATTCGCCATCCAACAACATTCTCAAATTCGGTATTGGACGGAATATCACAGAAAACTTATGCCTGTACAGTCTCTACTCTGCAGTCACAAATATTTGGAGTCCGTGTACATATCATCGACGTTAATTTGTGCCTTTCCTTCGTACTCCACTGTTCCGAAATCGAAATACTGGCATTTGCCATCACAAAAGTCATTATTACCTAAACAACAGCATAATGTCATTCCCAAAAGTTATAAGATTACGGATATCTGACAATGCTAGAAAATAAAACAGTCCCCTGTGTCATAAAATGACAGGGGTCTGTTATTTTTGCAAAAAAAGTTATCTGGTGCTAAATCATTTGAAATGTTTCTAAGATTAAGAGTCACACGTGCTAACCTACTAACTCAATAAATGATGTATGAATTGATTTTTATTTAATCACATAAAAGAATAGAAAAGCTACTTACCTGTTAAATCTGACTGTCAAATCAAGCGGTTCTGTCACGTCGTTCAGCCACAAACGCAGCGTTCACACGGAATAATACGGCGTTAGCTAACTTAGCTCGGCATGCGGACGAACATAACACCGTTTGTGTTTCGTTTATCGCAATAAATGATGTCTACTAAACGAAATACGAATTGGGCGCGACTTTTAACCTAAACCGGGGCACTGTTTTAAAATATTTAGAACAAAATTTAAGTGATAGTTTGTCGTGTTGAAAAAGTATTTAAAGTTATGGTCGCATTTTATCAACACTTGTTGACTATTCTGGTTAAACTGAGTCCTGGATTTGCCAATGGGCCGTATAGGCAGCTGCCTACGGGTGGCAGACTTTAGGGGGCACCTAAAAAGACTTTAGGGGACACCTAAAAAGACTTAAGGGGGCACCTAAAAAGTCTGCTTAGGGGTGGCAGACTTTTAGAGGCACCTAAAAAGGCCTAGGTAGATACAAGTGATTAAGATAGGCGGGACGTCACAAAGTCAAGTGACCTATAATTAAGAAAAGTATAAATCCGACACTGGTTAAACTTATGAATGTTAGAATTAGGTAATGGTAATACTAACCATAAATATCAGCCTTGAATCTGGTCATTCTAGAAATAGGATACGACAGGGGACTGTGTTTTGGGATGTTTGAAAGACATTTAAATAAATATTAGGATATTACGTCATTATAATACGCGTCTCGTTCTCGATGATAAACTGTAGTAATGCTTGCCATGCGTAACTTCACAACGTTTCAGAGCCTAGCGATATTTTTTTAATTATTTTTTTAACTATGGTCTCCACGGGTTGCCATGGTCACGCCGCCCGTTGATTTTTCTCCATAGTGTTTTGTTGTGCAAAAACTAAACACGTACAGAGTATCGTACCAAAGAAATAAAATATTTAAAAAATTTAATTATAAGATAAGGATGCCGCAATAGAAGAAAAGAAAACATTCTCGCTCGCGTTCGAGGGCGAATAAACGAAAGGAAAAACTCGATGTCCTCCAAAACACGGTTATGTAATTTATAATGGAACCATAGGATTAATGTAAATCGTCGTTCTCCGAGCCTTTCCTTAAAGAAAATTCGATCCTTGAAAAATGTAAGTATCTGAACGTGCGAAATCTCCACACGAGATTCCCACGTCAAATAAATGTACGAAATCTCCACACGAGATTCACACTTAAAATTACCAAAAAAACTCACGGGCCATACGAACGTGAGGATTCCTTTCGACTGTTCGTTCACACGACAAATTAAAAAATGGACAAAAATAAATAAGAATTTTATCTATACAATATGGGATCCCACATTCTGTTTCTTTAACTAAGGTAGATGGAGCAGTAATCGTCACCTTAAGCAGATCGCTTGACTTTGCTAATTTATATAGCTCAACTAGGAAAGTGAGTAAAAGTTATTTTAAGTCGTTCTAAATCAGTGTTTTATTACGAAGAAGAACGTCGTTGTGAAATTCCCGTGCCTTGTACAGTTTTCGAGAAAATATTTCGTAAAGGTTATAAGATGCTATTGTACAAGTCATCGTCATGCTGCCATGACAGTTGGTCTGGTAATCGCCATGGGAACGTGCCACTAATGGTCACATGCGTTCAAACTGCTTTGAGGCCTTATATACTAGGTGCGCAACTAAGTTTCCTGGTTTTTTTTGCCAATAAAAAATCGAAAATTTCAAGATAAATACAAAAAATGGTTCATTCGAAGTATTGTCCCTCGCTATTTACACATTTTTGCCACCTCTCTGGCAATACATAAATACCGCGACGATAAAAAGCCGTGTCTTTGGACTGAAACCATTCGTCCAACGAGTTTTGCACTGCATCGTAATTGGCCAAGTGTAGCCCACCCAAGCCATGCGCCATTGACCGGAACAAATGATAGTCTAAAGGGGCCAGGTCTGGCGAATACGGCGGGTGCGGTAGCAGATCCCAATTCAGTGTTTTTATGGTGTCCTGGACGATGGAACTGCGATGGCACGGAGCGTTGTCGTGCTGCAATATCACACGTTCGTGTCTCGTGTCCCATTCTGGCCGTTTTTCGAGCTTCAAATTGATTAGTTGTTGTCGGTAGCAATGCCCATTGACTGTTTCGCCCGGTTTCAGCAGCTCATAGTACACGATTCATTTCTGGTTCCACCAAACGCAGAGCATTGTCTTTTTTCCGAAGCGATTTGGCCGTGCCGTCGATGTTGACGCTTCGCCAAGTGAAAGCCAAGGTTTTCTGCGTTAGGGATTTTCGAAATATATCCATTTTTCATCGCCAGTAACAATTTGATGCAGGAAACTCTTTCTGTTCTGCCGTAAAAGTAAAATTTCGGAAGTAGCTCTTCTGTTTTCCATTTGTCTCTCAGTCAACTCATGCGGCACCCACTTTCCTCCCTTATGAATTTTTCCCATGGCGTGCAAACGTTTCGAAATACATTGCCGAATCACATTTAATGCCTCGGCAAGTTCATCTTCTGTTTGAGTGTCATCTTCATCCAATAACGCTTGCATATCGACGCCCGCAAATGTTTGCGGTCTTCCCGAGTGCTCCTTGTCCCCAGTCTCAAAATCGCCACTTCTGAACCGCTTGAACCAATATTCACGCGTTGTTTTTGATGGTATATGTTCGCCGTAGGCCTCCTCAAGTAACTGACGTGCTTCCGAGCTTATGTTTTCTTAGGTTGAAGCAGAAAAGCAATGCTTCCCGCAAATGCTATTTAATTGGCACAAACTTTGACATTTTCCAGGTTAGAAAAAAGGTCCTTGTGTTGGGATATTTGTTTATATTGCAACTGGGTATTCCTAACAGATGTCCAAGCTATAAAGACACCAAATTTCAGACCTGTATGCCGACTACATGTGTGAAATCCACGTGTGAATTCCGGGAACTTCGTTGCGCCCCTAGCACCGTTTAAGAATTTTTTTTTATTGACTTATATTATGTATAAACATGTCAAAAATAATATGCAAAAGTTATTTCAGGTGGACATTTTTTTAAGACATGTAAAAAATGGTTTTAAAACTTTCAACGCGTTTTTCACGAAAAAATGTTTTCAAAATTGGGCGGACTCGTAGGTCCTGCATTTTTTGACCGATTAACTTCAAATTTCAACTATAACTTCTTAGATACATTTTATAGCGATGTACACCCGATTTTTACAATCGTTTAACAATTGCGATTTTTGGACACGAACAAAGGCTGTTGTTTCAGTCGAAAATGCGACGTTCTTACAAATTGGGCTAGATGTACAAAAATAAATATTTTATAATAATCGTGTGTACTTCGGTAGCAAAACTCATGTAGATTACGGGGAAAAGAAAATTCTTCTGGGTGCACATGTGCGACTCCAATGAGTCCGCTCGTTGGAGGTACCTACAAATATGTGAAATAAACCCTCTAAACCTCGTTTTGATTGCTTTATTAGTATTTTAAAAAATCCCAAAAAGCCTTGTTTTTCGACCATCCAAAGGTAGATAAGGCATTAACTAATTGTGCAAAGGTTCGTAGGACGTTGTTGACTTGATTATGTCTGCATATAGAACGGCAGAATAATGTTTATGCACTGTATCACAAACTTTATGATTTTTATTAAAACATTTGATAAAGAGTTTGAAACACAAAATTTCTCTTCCATGGAACTTTATTAATTTCGAAAATAAAACTAATTATTGCCTATTACGTCAGAATTATAATTCTGACGTAATAGGTAAATAATTTTTATTTATTTGCAGTCATTATAAACAACTATTTTTTCATAAAATAATTTTTAATATTATTTCGATCGAGTGCTGTTCACCTGTGTTCAAGACATACCCAGTAATCGACAACATTTATTCATATGTATATCTTTTACTATCGCGAATATGTGTGTGACGATTACTGGTCCGTGGATCCTTCAGACATGGATCCTTCAGAATGCTAATTACGGGCCCAATATTTCTTTTTTGATTTTCTATAAACTAATATTCGATTCGTAAGGCTCATTTTTTATTATAATTGTCCGAGTTATCGACAGCCGTGGCGATTAATCGGCAGAGTGTTTATGTTGCTGAACCGGTAATCGTCATATATGAAAATTCGTTGAAATGAACATAAGACTATAATTTTTTATGCTGAACGCAAAACTAAAATCCTTGTTAATCACGTGAAGGAAAACTTACATCACGCGAGACCACAGGCATTCTCAAATCACCCGAGATGTGACATGGTTCACGTTAACCTCCTAATGAAGGATTCGGCCGAAATGACAGCTAGACGTCGTAGCGGAATATATTTAATTTGATTTTTTTCTTATACGTATACTTACGGGTGTGAAAATGTAATACAACATAGTAAATACCTCCTGGAAGCTAATATACCACAGATCTGCACGAAGGACTGATTTTTATCTTAAAATACTTATTTAATGCGTAAACATCACTAGGACTCTGACGGCCACTGGGCCGACTACCCTACAGCAATGAAGGATCTCAAGCCGCAAGACGAGGCCAAAGAGACACCAGCCAACGGGGCATCCATGGAAATTAAAATCCAATCCGAAGCGGCTGCGAACACAAACCCTTCAATACGAGACGATATCCTCGAGGTTCTCATTAACGATCCCGCCGATGCAAAACATACACCACTGGGCATGCAGTCTTAAGCATGAAATGGGCCTAATAGATGGAAAACGGTCTCTCGGATGAAAGCAAGACGGATATAATGAATAAATATGGACGAAACAGAGACCTGTACACACAGGCTCCACAAATTAATCTGGAAATCGTTCCAGCTCTCACAGAAATCGCCAAAAAAAGAGAGAAACACTTTGAAAATTGATAAAACTCTATGGGATCAGGGCTAGTAGCACTAGGCGCAGCTTTATCAATGGTGATCGATCCTCAAGAAGACGGAATCGATGAGGAAATCTTCCTCAAATATCTTTGCGAAGCAGGAAAAGCCGTATCAGATGTATTCTACCAACAGTCCATCGCTAGAAAATCGTTTATTCCCCCATTACTGAGTAAATCACTCAAACCAACAATTGAAGCAACAATACCTGATAAATAGTTGTACGGTGAAAAAATGTAACGAACAAATCAAGGATGCGAAAGCAGTTGGGAAAGTGTGTGCGCACATAAAACCGGCTAAGAAGATCCAGTCAAAAATTACTTTTTCAAGATCGTCGGATCAGGGAAACATCGGCCGCCCAACTGCGATGTACAGACAGGCGGGTGTCCAGAGACAACCAATTATGCGGTTCAAACGACGCCACGTAGGCGTCGTAGACGCCTCGAAATCCATTGGGAGTACCCACACGGCCATAAAAACCGACGAAACCGAAATGAGCCAGGCAAGTAGCCGTGCAGGTCGGATAAACAACAAATTCTCCGCAATGAGAGAAGATTATAACCGATAAACGTATTCTTGGATTTATCAATGGATATAAAATCCCATTTAAAGAATATCCCTCACACAGAAACCGGATACTTAATCAAACTTGGAGTGCGGCTGAAAAAAATAATGTTAAAAATTAAGTTAACAAGCTGCTATCGAAAAATGCAATCGAAGAATGCAGAAAAATCTCCAAATCAATTCATTTCACCCTTCTTTTTGTTACCTAAACCAGGCGGTTTCAAACGCTTTATACTGAATTAAAAAAAATTAATGCTCATATGGATGCACTTCATTTTAAAATGGAGGATATCCGGTCCGCAAAGACTTTATTGTCAAAAGGGGCATATATGGGGACAATAGATTTGAAAGACGCGTATTATTTGATACCTCTTAACAAATCTGATAGAAAATTCCTGAGATTTCAGCTAGACAATAAACTTTATCAGTTTACCTGCCTGCCGTTTGACTTGTGCACTAGTCCTTTCGTATTTACGAAACTAATGAAACCAGTTCTAAGCACGGTGAGATTACAAGGAATTTCACTGATCATTTACATGGATGATATTCTATTGATCAAGTCAAAATTGGAGAAGTGTTCAAAAAATATTAAAAAGACAGTAGAGTTATTAGAGAGTCTAGGCTTTATTTTCAATCAAGAAAAGAGTTCGCTTATCCCAAGCCAAATATGCAAATATCTAGGGTTCATCATCAACTCGAAATATTTTCGATTGGAGCTTACCGAACAAAAGATAATTCAGATAAAAAAACATGGTTGAGAAATTTAGTGGGAAAAAACCATACAAAATTCGAAACTTTGCAAAATTGATTGGCACGCTATGCGCGGCTGCACCAGCGATTGCGTCCGGCACCATGAGACGTGAAAGAGCAACATTTCTTGCACTTGAACTCAATGAGGAAAACTAGGACGGTACTTTAACATTGCAAAAAACGGTTATGCAAGATCTTCATTGGTGGAGGAAAAATGTTGGATGTGAATACAATCCAATACGAATGCAACGATTTGCTTTGAAATCCAGACTGATGCATCCTTGACGGGATGGGGAGCATACTCGGAAAGACAAAGCACACACGGTTTCTGGAATGAAGATGAGAAAAAATATAGTATCAATTACCTTGAACTATTAGCAGCATTGTTGGCATTAAAAAGTTTCGCTGCAGATTTAACAGTCTGCGAAATTTTATTAAGATTTGACAATACATCAGCTATTTCTTATATAAATAGAGCCCGAGGTATACGGTTTCCGAAACTAAATGAGTTAGCAAGAATAAATTGGCAGTGGGGTGAAGAAAGACGACTATGGTTCTTTGCTTCATAAATTTCTGCCCAACAAAATGCCCTCGTCGACGCAGCATCCAGAATTACTAATATCGATACGGAATGGGAATTGGATAATACAAAATTTGAAATAATGAAAAACAAATTTGGCCCCTTCTCAATTGACCTCTTTGCGTCAAGACATAACAAAAAAATGGAAAATATTTTGCGCTAGATTTACGCAGCCAGACGTTACAGCCGTAGACGCATTTACAATATCGTGGAAGCAAGAAAAGTTCTACGCTTTTCCACCTTTCGCAATTATTCTAAAAGTTCCGAGTACGGCCGACGCTTGGCTGTATTGCGGCAGCTCGTCTGCTGCCAACGATCGACGGTCTATGACGGCCCAGCGTTGGCGAAACGTGCGAGCGATGCTTGGCTATTAAGCGGCAACGAATCGGCAGCCAATTACGATCGGAACGCGACTACGGCCCAGTTGTCGAAACTCTCGTTCGATCATCGTGTCGACGTTGGGCCCGGTTGTTCGCGCAATGCTGGCTACGACCCCACATAGACAGTCGTGATCATCACGCCGTGCATACAATTGATGAAGCAAATTTTACAGCATATTGACTACATGTCAAGATGCAAAGCCGTGAACTCATTTAGTATAGTGAATGTACAAAGCATTTTGATCTCAATATATCGTTTACAAATGCATCGTACGTTTGAAGCACGTTGAACTTATATCGCTGTCCTCAAGTGTCCACAATTAATATCTGCAAATTTTACGTCATACGGAAGTCATCCAATGACTTGTGTTGGTGAATTCACTGGGTTAGCACTGGTAGTAGACATGCCATGCAAGCAATATGACGGCGATATGCATGTTTGTCAGTGATACACTCGATGGGCGGAACATGACGGCGATATGCGTGTTTTTCAGTGATACATCCTATGACGGCGATATGCATGTTTCTAAGTGATACATTCGTTGAGCGCAATATGACGGCGATATGTATATTTTGTCAGTGATACATCCCAGGAGCACAATATGATGGCGATATGCATGTTTCTCAGTAATACATTCCATGACGGCAATATGAATGTTTTCAGTGATACATTCGGTGAGCGCAATATGACGGCGATATGTATATTTTGTCAGTGCTACATCCCAGGAGCACAATGTGATGACGATATGCATGTTTCTAAGTGATACATTCGTTGAGCACAATATGACGGCGATATGTATATTTTGTCAGTGATACATCCCAGGAGCACAATATGATGGCGATATGCATGTTTCTCAGTAATACATTCCATGACGGCAATATGAATGTTTTCAGTGATACATTCGGTGAGCGCAATATGACGGGGATATGCATATTTCTCAGTGATACATCCCATCAGCGCAATATGACGGCGATATGCGTGTTTCTCAGTGATACATCCTATGACGGCGATATGCATATTTCTAACAAATAGAAGGCGGAGCCTGGATGTCGCGAATCGGGTTCTCCTTTCGCGTGGTGAAAGTTGAAGACCTCCGAATTAACGTCGTTTTTTATTTTTGTTCCAATAGGCCTTAGTTGCTGAGATATCGCGATTTGAAAATTTGGGAGTTTCGTCTCGCGCGTACAGTACGTTGAGCGTTGACGCTTTAGACAAGAGACTCCGATTCACCTTCACGAGACAGTATTTTATCAACATAAATACTGTCTATACTAATCATCCTCCAAGCACAAACCAAAGAAAACTGGAAATATCGACAATACTCAGAACAAATAAAACTTCTGAAGAGGATCCGAACCAAGGGTCGAAACGTAACAGAAAAACCCTTTTTTTCCATCACGACCTTGGAAATCTTACTGGCCGAATCGAGGCCGATTCCTCAACAACACGTATTATCAACACGGCCGCACACTATTTGTACTAATTTGAATACCAAACATCGCTTAAGCGTTGGTGGGACTTCGCAAATCAATAAAATTTTGATGTGTAAGAAGCTCAAATTCCAGAGATTATCAACTTTCTTACAAAAAGATTCTAAGAAGACGCAAATTACGATACCCTGTGCTCGAATCGATCAGCAATTGAGCTCATATCCTTACGAGAGATTGGAAAAGACTTTCGATGGAAAAAATATCTTTAAGGGAAATGGGAGAGAAAATAGCCACCTTATTGATCCTTCCAACAGCTCAAAGGCTCCAAACTTTAGCACTAATCCGGACAGATAATGTTGAAACGTCGGAAGCGGGAATTTCGATAAACATTCTAGACCTCACTAAAACATCGAAACCAGGACAATAAACCGGAACTATTTCTACCCTTTTTCGAATAATCGAACAAATTATGTGTAGCATCTGCAATAATAATTTACTTAAAACGAACTCAGCAATTCGGATCTGAAAACAATCACCGACTCTTCATAATCTCGATAAAGCCATATAAAGATGTAATTGCACAAACCATCGGCCACTAGATAAAAAAACCTACTAAATAAGTCGGGCATAAATACCGACAAGTTTACTGCCCACAGCACAAAACATGCAAGTGTGAGTGCGGCTTCCAGAAAGGGAGTCGAACGGCCGGTTGGTTCCAACGCTATGGGATGTTTTCTAGATTCTACAATAGGCCTAGTCAAGGTGAAAAAAGCAAATTTGCGCGTGCCATTCTTAATTATGAACGTTCGTTTGTTACCTTTATCTGAAGATGAATAAATAGACGGCTTTCAATCAGCACCAGTGCTACCAGTAATTATCACATTTACGCTGAAAGTCTACAGTTTATCATCGAGAACGAGACGCGTAGTATAATTGCATGATCAAACGAGCCCGAAGTTCGATCGTAATTGTACGCAGCGTCTCATTCGAAGATGATCTACTCCGACCCAATCACCGATTCCCAGACTTAAAGATCATATTTTAAAATATGATAAATCTAATAGCATACTGTAAACATATGAAGAAAAAATCAACGGGCGGCGTGACCATGCAAACGGTGGAGACTATAGTTTAAAAAAAATATCGCTAGGCTCTGAAACGTTGTGAAGTTGCGCATGGCAAGCATTACTAAAATGTATCATCTTCAAACGAGACGATTCGTATAATTACGATGGAACTTCGCTCGTTCGATCGTGCAATTATACGCGTTATGGCGCACCAAGAATAGGTAAAGAATTATCGTCTTAGATAGATGCAACTCAGTAATGGTAACTTCAAACACAGAAAATTGGCCTGGGACATCAATGTTAAAGTTAGTAGAGAAACACCCATATAACAGTACACAGATGTACCACACAAGTACACTGGAATTTGGCGTGCATGGCTTGAAAAAAAAAAGCATTCGTGCCGGACGGTTTCGGACATATCTATTAAACAGTAAGAAAATCAATATTTTTCTATGTTTGTCCATAAAAGATTCGGTGGTACTCAACATCGAGGAATTCAACGTCCCCAAGTGAGGAAACGCATTTTAGGGTTCCGTATTGTGCATCAGTAGCACAAGATACAAGATCCCTTCAAAGGAAGTACATAGAAGGGCGAGGGATTGAGAGGGGGAGGGAGATAGAGAATGAGTCTCGGCTTTCCAGTTTCTAATTGTCGATGAGGAGTGAAGAACGCGCCGGAAAAAGGACCATGGGATGGTGAAGGTGGATGGGAGACAACCAGAACGGTCTAGGCAGAGAAGAAGAGAGAGGAGAGAGAGAGAGAGAGAGAGAGGGGGGAGGGAGAGAGAGAGAGAGAGAGAGAGAGAGAGAGAGAGAGAGAGAGAGAGAGAGAGAGAGAGAGAGAGAGAGAGAGAGAAACGATCACGAGGCATAGCCCGTCGACAGACGCTGAGAAGAGCCAATGGTTATAGAAAGTGACGGCGGAGAGTAAAAGGTGCACAAGGGCCAGGAACACCTCGGGCCATGCCTAATGAGCTTCCTGGAGCACACGAGGCGGGCGTCGTCGTCGTCATCGTCGTCATCGTTGCATCCAGCGTTCTGGGGATTAGAGAGACGTGAATCGCGGGTATGACCGAGGCAAGCAAGACCCACGACACTCGCACCTACATATATACGTCAATGCACAGACGGAGGAGAAGAATCACTCTCTACCGTAGAAAACTTACAATCGGCCCTCTTCGACCATTGTCTCTCCTCGTGGCTGGAGAGAACGAGAGAACGCCACCTCGCGCGAATCTCGCGAATGACTGTTTTAATAACGCACCCGGTATATATACGAATGACAATTCAACTTTTGAAAGGACAAAAACGAGCGCACCCGCGCTCGAAGATGCGCGAAACGAGAGGCGGAACCGGCAGAAAACGAAAAAAAAAAGAATAAGGGAGAGGAAATAGTAGTGAATCTTGCCACGTCCAAAGTTGCTGGTGCGAAAAATGCAACAAAGCAGGACACGCGATATGTACAATATATATATATATATATATATATATATATATATATATATATATATATATATGTATATATATATATGCGTGCACTCACATATTCGAAGCCAAGAGAAATAGTAATTACGAGATACCTCATCGGCACATTAATTATCCGTTCGATTGGAAGGCGCGGAAGAGGTGCGAGACGCGAATAATAATAATAATAATAATACGAACAAAAACAATAATAAATTGGTGCCGGTGAGCTGTAATTATGATATTCCTCTGTGTTCACCGACTTATCTGGGGCACGTTTCTTTTTTTGTTCTTTTCCTCCTGTGACTTATTTGTTCGAACGAGAACGCGAGTGGAAGAACTGAGGTTGCATTGTTCTGGAGTGCATCGATCTGAGAGAAGTCCTTGCATTGCAAGATATATATATATATGCAAGACATTATAATTGGATCGAGGTTTCCATTTTGGTTACTTTTGCGAACGTCTACGAGCTGCATAAACTTGAGGCCGAAAAAAAGTGATCGATTTTTTATATTTTTTCCCCTATGAAAGTATTGGTATCACGAGGTCGGAGTTTTGTACACAATTGATGCATAATCTTGCTAAATTTGAGTTCTTTAAATCGTAAAATATGAATAAAATGTGAAGTTATGATTGTTTAAGTGCCGCCTTCCTGCATGGCCAATCGGTGTAGGTGATTCGGCCACTAGAGAGGATCTGAAATGAAAAATAAAAAAAATTACTTCCAATATGATAATAAAAATTGCGTATGCATGCAGGCTGTTTGGAAATTTTGAAAATTACGACGATGGCAAGTGGCAAGAAAACAACAACTGTAATTATTTGTGATTAACGAATGCATATACATATTTAAAAAACCATACGGTCGTACGATAGGAAATTTTATAAACTATGCTCGGTCCGAATTTGAAGTGAACCGGACGAATAGATATTGAGAAACAATTTTCACCGTTTCATAAAATATAGTTTTGAGAAAAAGGGTAAATCGCATTGACAAAACCATGTCGGGAAGGCGTTTATGATCGTCAGTCAATTGTGAGTGCACAAAATATGCAATGCTGTATATATACATGTATGGTTCACTGATTTCCATTACAAAATAGAAAAAATTCAAAAAATAGAAAAAACGATTTTTTTTCTTTTTTCGCCGACCCTAAAAAAATAGCAGAAGAGCCGTGGTTTGCAATAAAAAATAGCGGTTGTTTTATCCGCGTGTGTATACAGATATATTTTATCGATTAATTGGTTCGCCCAAATTGAATCGAGGCTCGCGTTCTTTTATCCGTCGCTTTGATTGCTCCGGTGGTACCGAAACCGCGAATGCGGGAGCGGGCATCATTGAAATTTTTATCGCACCCTCTCTACCTCGCTCTCTCTCTCTCTCTCTCTCTCTCTCTCTCTCTCTCTCTCTCCCTCTCGCTCTCTTTGCACCTTCCGAATAGCGCCGTAATATATACCATTTATTTCAATCTTTATAGTCTCGGGAAACAATTGTTTCTCTTCAGCGTCCTACAAGTGCATCTGGTTTACGCCACTACCGTTGTTTCGCTTGTGCAACGATGAATGCCCGGGCTATTTCAGGTTTTCTCAAAAGATACTTCAGGGCTCCCCGAGGGGGTGCACCCTAGAGTTGCATCCCAAAAATCGGTGAAGAATTAGGGGAAGTTTTTCGATTATTTAATTACGTCGAATTGTTTGGATACTATTCGAAAAGTCAGAATTCGATCCCAATAGTTATGATTCAATTTCAACTTTCCGAACAATTGGAATTCTTTATAAAATTCTTAATAAATAAAATTATATAAATAAATTAAATGAAAAATTATATAAATTATATAAATGAATTATTTTTAAAAAACTTGTGTTACGTCCGAAGCCGTTTGGACACGATATATATATTTTTATAGAGTTATAAGCATCGAGCGGTAAACGCTTTACTCTGATTACTACCCTAATGAGTCACGAGTGCTCTGCGGGATAATAATTATGTGGGAACATTTCCTGTGAGACCTCGCGAGATCGTGTTTCTTTTATGGATTTAGAAAATTGGTAATAAAGGGACTCCAATGTCTTGAGTCACTCAATAGTTTAATAAACACCCGATGAAATGATAATTTGGTACATTCCAAGTAAACTTTATAATGTGATAAATACCTTTGACAATCTGGAGGGGTGTCGTCGCTTTACAATAACGTATTCTTGTTTTCGTTGAATGTTTCTTTAAACACACGCGTACTCTCGCAATCTTCTAGAGATCTGGTCGCCGATTAACAATAACTTGTACTTCGAAATATTTGGTCGTTGGACCGTTTTGATTATAAAAACAATGCACGTTGACTTTAATAATTCCGCCGAAAGACACTTCTACCGAAGACCCGGATTTCGGACGGCACAACGACGTGTAAGAATTTTGACTGAGACTTAACTATTATAATATACGTCCAATACTACTGTCGAATCACTCTCTTCTGCGGAAGACCTGGATTACGAACAGTGTATCGGCTTTTTCAAAACTTCGGCTAGACTGCGCGCTTGTCGTTGAGACAAGGAGGTCTTGTAAGGGCGAGATGACTTTGCCAAGACGGTTATTCTCTTAATTTGGGCAAGGAGAAGGTGACTATTTTTCGTCTAATATCCGAGAGTTCGATCTCTTCTGAGAATCAATAAAAGTTGGATATTTTTTATTTCTACTTTTATTTATTTTTATTTTAACGTTTTTTACTGCTCTCATGCAGAGCGGGAAAAAATAGCAGAGCGACTCGCGACACGAAAATACGTGCATTAGGTATTGTGCGCAGTTGATAAACAAAAAAAAGAGCATATCTTCGCCACAGTCTAGTGATGCACGCGTCTATGGAGTGTGGGGAGCAATAAAATTGTGATAGGTATCTCGAACGTGTATATCTTTGACTGCGGTGAAAAATAAAGATAGTAGGCTCTATTGCTTCTCGCACGTGTACAATTATGTGCGTTCTGGCCAAAAAGAAATCAAAGAATAACGTCGTACGTGACACTTGATAAATAGATTCTTAATAAATGAAATCGAACAATTCCCGTGTGGAAAATAGTCCGGGAAACCCGAAGAATATACAGGTCCCGTTACGGCTTCGAAGTGGAATCCCTGACAGGGATTTCCAGAATACTGCCACAAACGGTCCTAGAAAGGTACTCATTAGTTTCCATGATACAAAATAACAGGGGTACGATGGATGCACCAATGAAGGCCCCGACCAGGTGCTGTCAGGGCACTGGCTAATTTTTACAATGAGTTTAATCGGGTCTTGACCAGGCAAACTAATGTGGGCCCAGTGTGGTTCAGTCACAATTTCCATCATAAAATAAATTACGGTTTCATTTGGTTCACCAGTAAAAAGCCTGGTCAGATATAGTCAGGGATCATCACAAAGATCAATTAAAGTTATAATATTAATAAGCGACAAAAATTAATAGTAATTTATCAGTGTTTTATAACTGCCTCATGCAAATATCTCACTCACTTAACAATTCGCTTATCATTTTCAATGAATTTGAAAGAAAAAAAGAAAACGTTACAACTTAAAAATATATACATTTTTATTTAAGTAATCACTTATACATGAAGCAATGTCAGGGCATAAGTATTGAGTTTTCCGTTTGGTTCTAGGGACAATCGCAATGTTACCAATTTTCTCTTGATGCTGGCCAATGTGTAAACTGCATCGTTTAAAGTTTGTTCTGGGATTCTCCATGCTCCAATACTGGATGATTTACGTGGATAATTGTACATGTCAACTTTTTTTTTCGAAATTTTCCCCTCGATGTAGAGAGATTCTTGGGATTCATTTTCACCATACATTTTTTTTATCTCCATTATACAACCATCGCTCAAAAGTACAACATTGTTTGGCGTACATATTGTGATGAAAAAAGAGGAATTAAATATCATTGATTTTACAAATATTGTCCCGTCTTTGAGAGTACGGCTAATGATTTTAAATTAAATGGGGATCTCTGTTGGATTAGATGGAATGAGATTTCTTTCATGCTGTTGGCGACAATATTGCTCTAATGGATGATTGAGTGTTCTTATTGCATTTTTCATCCTCCCCAAAGATTGGTCTTAAAAAGTATTTTTAGCCATTGAAGTATTCTGAATCGTTATCTACATGATTAACATATAACGTTTTATATTGTTCACATTATCCTTAAAATGTCAGCATATTGTTTTCTATTATAAGAATGTTTGTAAACTTGCTGGCATATATATAAATAAATAAATAAATAAATATATATTTATAAATCTTCTCGGAAAATATGCATCTTCGTTATTACAGGGAAATGCAGGGGAATCATAGGGATCTGACGGGGTGAACGTGGGGACTTAACAGGGCTAATTGCAGGGGTATAGTAGGGACGAAATTGGATAATTCAGGCGCAATCAGGGAATCTAGTATGGCCCCGAATAGATGTCCACTAAAGGGCCCGATTTCAAAAGCGGGACAATCCTATAAAGGTACCAGTCGGAATCCAAACCAGGCCCTGGATAAAATTGGGGACAATTAGTTGGGTCCTTTAGACATCCCGGAAAATATTTCCACACGGGTTCGTATTCAGATACGAATATTTCGATTTCAATACGAATATTTAGAATCCAATACGAACAATAGGAGTTTGATTTGAATAATTGGAATTCAATGGAGACGGAAACAATTGATTCGGATAGTTAGAATACGATTAGAATTACTCGAATAATTAAATACAATTCTATTTGAATAATCAGAATTCAGTCCGAATTATTCGAATAATAAGACTTCAATTTAAATTAACAGAATTCAGCTCAAATTATTCGAATAATTTGAATTTAAATGGATTGGTATGAATAATTAGGATTAGATTCGAATAGTTCGACTAATTGTGGCGAATAATATGAATTTGATCGGAATTTTTTAACAATAAGGATTCGATTCTAATTATTCGACTATCTGTGGCGAATAATTTGAATTCGATTGAAATTAACGGAATCATGACGATTCGATTCGATGTATTTGACTAACTGTGGCAAATAATTTGAATTCGTTCGGAATTATTCGATTTGAATTATTCGACTAGTTGTGCCGAATAACTGGAATTCTATCAGAATTATTTGAAAAATCATTCCGCATCATTAATAATAAAATCGCGATTGTAAAAAAAAAATCATAGTATTTTTGCACACATGCTGCCCATAGGACATAATGGAAAAATGACTTTCCGCGATGTAAATATTTATTCGCGAATATCCCTGACCACACAAGGTTAGAAAAGACGAAAAAGGTTACGTAGCTTTTTCTTCTCAAATACTCACCTCCTGCGATCGAAATTCTTTTTTTGTTATTAGTACAGTCGTGCTGTCGTTGAAAAACCCCGTAGACGAAAAAAAAATAGCAGAAGGTCAGTTTGTTGACAGGTGATTCTGTAGGTACCACGGCCGCTAAATCCAAGTTTGCCTAAAAATCGGGGTGCAGGGTTTTTTTGGGGCGAGAAGGGCGATGGGGGTGGCTTGCTGCCAAACTACAGCCCCTACGAGGTCGGGGGCCGTGAGACAACATTTTCAGAAAAATCCGGGCTTTAGTTTTGTCCACAGCGCCAAAGTCGTGGAAGTTCATTTTGGGGGAGAAAAAGTGGGGTGAAATTTTGAATACTCAGTTTTAATTCAATAACTCTTTAGGAAAAATTCGTACACTTTTTGTTTAAATGGGAACGTTGTAGCCCTTGAAAAGACGCGTCGATCGAGTATTTGATCTTCACCCGCCGATAATATCTTAACCCCCAAAATAAGCGTTCAAAACCAAAAAAAATTGTCTATTGAATAACTCAAAAACAATCTATTTTTCGGGTATGACTTAGGTGTACGAAATCTAGAGAATAACTTTCTCTATATTTTCGTTTCTATGGACCACCCTTGAATTTTGTTTTTTCCAACCTTTCTCGGGAGTTGAACATTAACGATAAAATTCTGGGAAAACTATTGACCGCACGAATTCGCCGCCGTGGAAAAATGTGTAGCTTGAACTCTTAATTCCATTTTTGTCCCCAGTGCCAAACTTGTATCTCTTTATTTCCGGTCAATAGTTTTCCCAGAATTTCATTTTGAATTTTCAACCCCCGAGGGAGGTGCGAAAAAGCAAAAGTGAAGGGTGGTTCATTGAAACGAAAACATAGATAAAATAATTCTCTACATTTCGTACGTTTAAACCATCGCCGAAAAATCGATTTTTTTGAGTTATTCAAAACACAATTTTTTAAAAATATTCCAACAATTTTTTGGCGGCGATGATATTATCAGAGAGGGATGACCAAATACTCAATCGATGCGTTTTTTGAAGGGCTACAACGTTCCCATTTGAACCAAAATTGTATGCATTTTTTTCTAAAAAGTTATCGATTTAAAACTAATTTTTCAAAATTTCACCCCACTTTTTCACCCCCAAAATGAACTTCGACGACTTTGGCGCTGTGGACAAAAATAAAGCCCGGATTTTTCCGAACATTTTGTCTCCCGGGCGCCGACCTCGTAGGGGTTGTAGTTTGACATTAATCCGCCCCCATCCCCTAAAAAAACCGTACACCTCGATTTTTAGGCAAACTTGGATTTAGCACCCGCGGCACCCAAAAAATCACCTGTCAAAAACTAGCCTTCTTCTATTTTTTACCGATTCCGAAATACAGGACGACTGTACTCTATGTTTATTCAAACGATAAAGATTAAATCGATTCGTTCGGCGTCTAGCTTTCATGCGTGAAAAAAAAGGAATGCGTGTTCTATCTCTATTTATTAAAGAGCCGTATAATCACAGCGTCGTGCAAACAAAAAGCTTGCTGTATTTTAAGGGTTGGACGGTGCAGGCTGCGCTCATATTTCAAGCCAAAAGATTTTTCTGTAAGTCAGCGGTTTTGCGATCGCACCTATATCGCCGTGCTCGAGCTCTTTCCTGCCCGAGCTCGTCTAGTTTGATATCAGCACGACTCGCGCTTGCCCACCTGCACCTCCGTTCGGCCGCGGTTGGTCTCAGCGCTTTTTCCAGCCAATTTTCACCATAATTCCCGCTCGACAATGGCTCCTATGTGCCGCTGGACTATCGCGAGAACAGTGACTGGGGAATCAGAGAAGAAACGAAAAAAATGGTTTTATTAAAAACAATTGTTTCCCTTCAATTCAGCACAAATTTAAAATAAATTGTTTGAGGCCTATCGAAGCAGAATTGGAAATCACAAAATCCATAAAAGCATTATTGGAGATGAAAATGATAAAAACCTTCGAAAAAAAATATGATCAATTCAAAACAAATAGAAGAAAAAACGAGCCCACGATGAGACTAGTCTAAAAAATCATAGAATGGGTCAATCTTCTTTTTTAAAAATAGTTTTTAACGAAAGAGTTATCGCTATTGAACGTTTCAAAATCGACACTTTTTGGAAAATTATAACTCCTAAAAGAGAGGAGATAAAAATCTAAAAATTAGTGTCCCATATATATATATATATATCGTATGCTGTACACCAAAAGTTTCAAATATATTTTTCAATCCTGCTTGTCGTGATCCCAGTCTCGTTTTTCCAAGCGATTTAGGATTTATGCGAGCAGCATCGAATTGGGGCGACAGAATTCAATGGGTTTTTAATCATTTTATCATTCAATGTCGGAACCTTGTTTAAGCAGACGTTTCTTGAATGCATCAATTACACTTCAGATACTCTTGGAATATTCCTAAATCATCGAAATGTCACACTTGCGAAAAGAAAAAAATGCGGAAGGCCGTGAGTGTGGGCATGAATACGGGGAATTTTTTGTTCGTGCTATAATTGCACGAAATAATTATTATTGGCATGACTACTACTGCTCCGATTAATATTATTTATATTATTCCTATAATTATACTTAATTTTCGTCAATCAATTTAGAATGCTGCAAGATTAAATAATAAAATGAAAAATTGTTAAATGTACACGTTTTAGATTTTTTTGAAGTTGGACTGACTTCCTCCAGCCAATAATGAAAATTGGCTATGGTAGCTTGTCACCAAAATTTGTACCAATTTGAGAAATTTTCACTTTTTCTGATCGATGCTGAGTAAATCTAGTAGCAGAAAAAGAAGTTTGATAGATATCGAATTTTCCAAGTTAATAATCGGGTTTATTTTATTTCGGATGTTGGGGAAAGTCAGTAAACACAGTACCTTTCCCAAATTTCGAAATATCGAAGTCATTGGAACGATAAGATGAGGTGAAAGAAAGCACATAAATTTGATTTCGTTGTTGCAAGATTTTTTTATCAGCAAAGCGAAAAGAGCTTGTTTATATAATGTTTGTCAAGCTTTTCCCAAGGCCATTTGAGCGAAGTATTCATAATTGATAACGCTTTCGTCATTTGGACGCGTTTACCTTCGAGGGCTTTTCGGCTGGCCCGAAGGCGACATTTTTGTTCTCACCCGTAAATGTGGAAGACGAGAGCAAAAGGACGAGACGAGGAAGAGTCGAAAGTTTCGCTAAAACGAATTCCACTATAGCGAACTGCATCTATGAGACCCGACAATGAGGAACGGAAGTGAGTGCGAACTCGGCGAACCTAATTAAACTTATTCCCGTCTTTTACCCCCCCCCCCCCACCCCCCTCTCCGTCTCTCTTTCTGTTTCGCCTCAACTGTGTACACCCCCTTAATCTCGGAAACGCGATTACGTGAAAAGCAAAAAGAAAAGAAACGAGAAAAGCGGAAAAGTATATATAACGCTAATGGGAACAATGAGACGGTGAGGAGAAGAGGGAAGGCCAGAGAGAGAAAGAAACGAGAGTAAGAGTCTCGATCTGTACACAAGCTACTTGATCGATGTGTACACAGAACGATCTCGAATTGACGGAGTCTCTCGTAATTACGTGATTCGAGAAAATACTCCGGAAATTGATTTTCTTGTCTTTTTTTCTTCTCTTTCTGTTCAGTTATCGCCCATCGAGTTATTGTCGAACTGTGCGATTCAGTTAAGAAGCGTAGTACCTTCCGCACTTGGACGGAACTCTTTAAATCCTCGTAAAATATGAACCCTCGGTGTCGATCCCTTAAAATTCGAAGCTAAAAGTCCTCGACCGGTTCCAGAAGATCGAGTAGGAGGTACGTTGTTCCGATACGCATAGCTTCGTGGAGAATCGAGATAGCAATAAGTGTCAAATGCGTCGCACAACGTCATACCATGGCGCTGTTTTGGAATTTTAGTGACGGCGAGTAAGAGTTGATGTCGCTTGGAGGAACAACTTATCTTCGGCACTTTGAACCCTGGCCTCCCCTACTCTGCTAGTAAAGCAAGCCTAGAGCTCATCAATGCCCCCAGAAGAAATCTTCTTCCGGCTACAAGAAGCCCGGGATCAGGCATCCTGATTTCTTTTTCAGGCCTGATCAGGATTTTTTATCAAGCCCTGATCGGTTTTGAAATGCAATCCCTGTCGTCGGCCTTGTCAGGGTGGAAAATCGAGGCTTGGTCAGGGTTCAAAGTGAAGGCCTGACATGCCGTTCGAAGAAAGAAGTTCGCTGTTGCTTCGGAAACCACCATCTCTTCGCATTTTGCTTTTTTATTTTTATTTTTGCGATTTTCTTTGTACCCGGTATGTCATTTAAAAAATCCTGGTTTTTCACGATTTTCGCACTTTGCAAAATCACGGGCTGGACTTAGAAAAAATAGTGACCTCACCATTTAGTGATAAGATCTTTGAAAAGGAAACCGTTAGCTCTAGTTTCGTTTTTAAAAGAATTTTTTGCAATTTTCGTTCTCAGAGCAATTCAGTTTTTACTTGAAAAAAAAACGGCAGGTTTCCGAAAAGCCGGCATCGTGCGGCGTAACTTGAAAACGACGAGATTTGGAATATTCAATCTAAGGAAGAAAATGTTGTACTTTGTTATTTTGGAGTCACTAAATTTTGTTTTAGATTTTTTTCCAAAATTTCTTCGTATCGCTAATTTCGGTTGATAGTCGACGATTTGACTCATTAATTTATTGTCGTTACTTTGAAACAAAGATGTTGAATGGAAATATCAAGAGGAAAAAAGGTACATACACCCTTGGCCACAAGTATTAAGCCTCCCTATAAAAATAAAAATTTTAATTAGTTCATAGAGCTATTACAATTGCGTTGAACTGAAGTAAAATGGCATCATCAAATATAGAATTAATCAATAGAAAACTTCCTCTGGTGAATTGCCAAACATCTGGATCGTAAAAACGCTAAATATGTGCGTTTTTTTTTATTTCGATATATACCTTAACCAGTCTTCATTGCTAATCTAGGAGTGAAGAAGCCCTTTTCTCCGATTTCATTTTGAGCGCGATTCCATGTTTTCGGAAATACCGAAAAGTCGGGAGCTTTCAGACGAAAAAACGGTAAAAATTCAACTCGTATACAAACAAGGGAAGTCCCAAGTCGAAATATCGAAGTTGGTGAAATGTTCGCGATATGCGAGTTCGATTTAACTGACTGTCGCTTTTTATTCGTTTAAGGGGTGAAATGCAGTCAGAAATTTCAAAAAATCGATTTTTTAAAACATTTCTTGAAGTATGATGTTTCGAAAATATTCCCTGAAAATTTCAAGTCAATCCGATGAATAGTTTCCGGGATATCCCACAATTAGTGAAGGGGTGTCGGGTCCCCATGGCAGGTAGCGGCCGACAAACGCGCGAACGATAATAGCCGGGAAGGCAGAATGCTTCGAAGACAACAACAAATTGATATTTTGGAAGCTTCCACATCGGCAGAAGCCCTATTGTATAGGCCAGGAATTGATGATTCGATGTAAGTAATTTTTTAATCAATATTTCTATACATGAATCAAGTGTAAAATTGGAAAACCCTTTCAGAAATTTTCAAAAATGTATCACTCAAAAACTATGAACTTTAGCAAAATTTTATAAAGAATACTTTCGTCCGAAAATTGCCCAAAATGTTTTTAAAAAAACATAAAAAAGTTTAGCTTCATCCATCAAGCTCAACATTTTACGAACATATAATACCGTATCCACATCGAAAAACTTTAACCGCGTTTTTCTCGAAACTATGTTTTTCAATTCGGTGACCACTGTAATTCAAAAACCACTCGATGGATTTTGCTGAAATTTGGTGTGCTTATTGATAGCATTAAAAACTAGTCCCTCATCGAATGATTTGCATTATTGTTGAAAATTTCTATTTTTTAAAACAATAAACGAGCAATTTTTTGGTCGAAAATCGAAAGTTATCTGTTGGAAGCCGCCATTTTGTTAATTTAAAAAAAGCTTCGATTAAGGACTAGATTTATTATTAAACTAATGATTTTTTTGTTTTTGTTTTTTTAATTTCAGATGATCCAGTAAAGTTTTATTATGGTCACCGCGAAGCACTACATGCCGAAGGGGGTCCGAAATATCGCCAATGATGGCGATATTTTTATAAATAATGAACATTTTCCTTTGAAAATTTGTACAAGTCAAGTTGAGATATAACATAAAAAGTCTGTGTAACTTAATTACTATTAACATTTTTTTTATTGAAAATGCTCGTCCTTTCACACCTCTGACTGCATCTCACCCCTTAACTCCATATAAGCTCAGAACGTCATTTGATTCATACGACCTAGAAATTAAATTATGTATCTTTTCTTCTGTTGATATTTTCATTAAAACATCTTTGTTTCAAAGTAACAGCAATAAATTAATGAGACAAATCGTCGACAATCAACCAAAAATAGCGACACGACGAAATTTTGGAAAAAAAAACTTAAAAAAATTTAGTGCCTCCAAAATAACAAAATACAACTTTACTTCTCAGACTAAATATTCCAAACCTCATAGTTTTCAAGTTACGCCGCACGATGCCGGCTTTTCGGAAACCCGCCGTTTTTTTAAGAAAAAACTAAATTACTCTGCGAAAAAAAATCGCCAACATTTTTTTTTTAATGAAACTATAGTTAACGGTTTGCTCATCAAAAATCTTATCACTAAATGGTGACATTACTAATTTTTCTAAGTCCAGCACGCGATTCTGCAATGTGCAAAAATCGTGAAAAATCGGCATTCTCAAAATGACGTACCGGGTATAAAAAAGGTCGTAAAAATAAAAATATAAAAGCAAAATGAAGCTGATTTTATCCTCTGCAAAACGCCGTTTGGTAATTTGGTTTACGATTTTTTTCGCCAAGATATTCGATTTTTTGTCCGGATAGAAAAATTAGAGGGTGCTTTATACTGTTGGCCAAGTGTATATATATATATATGTGTGTGTGTATATATGTATCGTGTCGTGGCATTTTTGAGTCGTCACAAAATAACCTCTTGGAATGGGTCCGGCCCTCCAGCTCGATGTTCCTCCCTTGGCACGACTCGCAGAAGTCACCTGGGGCGAACAGGTAGACGAATAGATATTTATCTTTTTTTTTATTTGTGTTTTTTTTTAAATTGTACGTCTTGAGCGTACGAAGTCGGGCGGGCGGAGCCGGTAGAGTCTTTCCGTGATTGAGAATACCTGGGAATGTACCATCGGATAGACGTCGTACGCGGGATGAAGAAGAGTAGCCGGCTGCGGGAGTTTTCCACCTCTCTCGACCGGCATCATGACTCTCAAAATCATTTTCGGTGCTGGGACGGTAGCTTCCTCCCCCTCCGCGGTGGTCGCCCTGCCGTAACACATGCGGACTCTTCCCGTGTGACGAGGCTCCCAATCGTCTTCGGAAATAGCTCGGCCAAATTCGGTTTATTAGGTGGGATGAGAGTTCGCGACCACTTTTAGCGTAGAATTAGAATTTTCGACTGAAGCTAGATGGTTGCATACTGAAAGTAACCCTAATGAAATGTTGCCCCCCAACTCGCCCTAACCCTAAGAAATCGGGATCGAAAACTTAAAAATCGCCGTATCTCGATAATGAATAGCCCGATCAAAAAATGTTTTAAACAAAGGCTGTTTGAAATAATAAAATACGTATAAAGTTATCCGAAGTCCAACCCCCTATCTTTAAATATAGCGGCACAAAAGCGACTAGAAAATTCGGGGTTGATGCGTATGCAAGCGGAGTAGACATATCGATGCGTCCTTGTCTGGGTCAGTGGGGCTCTCGCGTTTTTGTGTCGCTATTGTCATAGATAGGAGATTGGACGTTGGATAACTTTATATGTATTTTATTATTCTAAACTACTTTTGTTTGAAACATTTTTTTATCGGGCTATTAATTATCAAGATACGACGATTTTTAAGTTTTCAACCCTTATTTCTTAGGGTTAGGGCGAGTTGAAGGGGAAAATTTCATTAGGGTTACTTTCAGTATGCAAACATCTAGCTTCAGTCAAAAATTTTAATTCTACGCTAAAAGTGCTGGGTTTTCGTCTCTTTTACTGGACTATTTAGCCTACTCCCAAAGTGCATTGCTTGAGTTTTATATATTTTTTTGTGTCATACTGATATTCGTTTTTGCTATGTTCGGCCGCGCCGGCGGCTTCGCCTTACGTGAGTGGGATAACCGGGGTTTGAATAAATTTTTCCCTTGGTGAGAAAAATCTGTTGCCACGTCGAAAGCAAATGCACAATATATATATATATATATATATATATATATATATATATATATATATGTGTGTGTGTGTGTGTGTTTTCCTCCTTATCCTATCGTGTTCAAATACGGCGAGGACACAGTCCTACGCGATTTCCCATGGGAATCGTGAACGACTACCAAGGCCATACACGTGTAAAAACGGGAAATCGTTATGGTATTGACAATAGGATATCCGAATAATGTAATTGATTTTTTGTGCATAAAATTTATTGTAACAAATGTTCGAATAGATTCTGGTGTGTGGTTAGTGGCGCAGGCTCTTGCAGTTGGTTCTCGCATGTTCGCCGGCGTCGTCAGAACATCATGGTAAACACGATCCTTTAATGCTCCCCATAGGAAGAAATCCAGTGGCGTTAAATCCGGCGAACGAGCAGGCCAAATGATTACTGCATAGGTACGGTTATTACATGTTACTTTGGATGGATATACTACTGTCTACTGATTCTAATATTGGTAGATGGTAAACATTCTTCACTCTACCAGAGTTTAACTGAGTTACAATGCCAGTATTTCCAAACATCAGAAACATCTCCGACTATTGACATTATTGTATCCGTTGGATAACCTATGCCGCTGGCACACCAGAAGCCATTCGAACGTCAAGAGAATCATTCATCGAACGTCTTCAAAAATGTGTCGAATTTAATGGCCATCACTTCGAACATTCGTTACAATAAATGTTCTGCACAAAAAAATCAATTACATTATTCGGATATTCTTGTTGTCAAATCCATCACGATTTCCCGTTTTTACACGTGTATTTTGGTGAATAATCATTTCAAGGTGACGATATCATAGGTCGTTGGATTCGTCTGAATATCAGCTACAACGTCTCAATTAAAAAAAAACATGTTCTTGTTTGAAAAACCATTGATGACCTTGAGAACGCAGAAACTATGACCTTAACAAAAATGAATTTTTCACCACTGTATCAGCTCTTCGACATCAACCAAATTACCTCCTGACATTTTTTTCGTCACTCTAGAGGCAACGGAGATGTTTGGGGTGGTCACCATAAATGGTCCACCCTGTATATGAAGATGTATACGTGCAGCCCCGAGAGGTCCCCAGAACACTCGAACAGAAAAAGAACGCAGGGACTGCACCAAGCTATAATCTCTTATCTCGAGACCCAAACAACTCTTTAAGGAAAACTCACCCGAGTCGAAATACTTCAGCGGTCGTAAACCAAGACCCACAGAAAACACCTGCGGTCAATTAAATTCTCGGAAATAGAGCAGCGATTGCGTTTATCAAAACCGCAACCCAATAACGAGCTAGAAATCCTTTCTCCCACCCTGTCTCGACCAATCACATAGATCACCCTACATCCGCACGACCGATTAACCAACCCCTAAAGAAAATGCATCACGGGAATGCACCCCTTCCCCCATTAACGGAACTTCTCCTAATATCTACTTTGTGAAGAAGGATCCTACAAGAAATCAGTGTTCCATCACCACTCGTTGAAGTTAGTCCTCCATCATCACTTGTCGAAGTCAGTCACCTATTCATTATTGCGACAAGTTCTGCATCTTTCCACCACGTCAAATCCTCTAACTTCATCTGTTCTAGACAAGTTCATATTCTCGTGTACGCGAGGTGTCTGAGTAGCACCTAATCAATTACGCGAACGGTTGTAAAACCTTTCGAGTGGTCTCATCATCGATTGTACGAGCGAGCGTGCCTGGCCCGAGAGCGAAGGCCCTTCGTCCGACTACGAGCAACGGCCACTTTGCGAACGTAAGCTAAGCCGATTATACAGTCGAGCCTCGATATAACGAATCGCAAGGGAAGTTCGTTATATCGCGATCATGTTCCTTAAAATGTTCTTAAAAAAATATATTAGTATTATAAATATAGGGGTATTTTAAAAAGGAAGAATGGTTTAAATTAGAGCAAATTTTCCAAGCAATTAACAACTCAAGCATGTGTATATTATGATGTCGTTGTATCAAGGTGTCAGGGAGGGAGGGAGGGAGGGATTGATTGATTGATTGATTGATAGAGTTTATTATGCCCCAGGAGTACTTTCGGGCAAAGAGGATCAAAACATAAGAAATCCAATAAAATAAGATACAAAAAATCACAAGAGAGAAAACGATAGAAATGAAGGAATATAAAGCAAATAAAGAAAATAGTGAAAATAAAGAATAAAAAATAAAATAAAGTGAAGTAACGCCAACGGTGAGTTCAAAGTAACGCCAAAAATAACAATAGAGAAAGCGATGGAAAGGAAGGAATATAAAGCAAATTTAGGAAATAAAGAAAAACAAAAGAAAGAATAAAATAAAATAAAAATAACGAAAATAAAAATAAAGTAAAGTAGAGTAAAGTAACGCCAACACAACGCATGACGCAGCATGCAGAAGCCGGAAATCGTAAACATAAATTGTAAACAAAAATAAAAAATAAACAAAAATGAAAAATAAGCCGAAGACCATACAATCATAATGATAATTGTAATGATAATAATAATAATAATAATAATAATAATAATAATAATAGTAACCGCATGGTCCTCGGAATAGCAAGTAATAATAATAATAATAATAGTAACCGCATGGTCCTCGGAATAGCATAATAATGACCGCATGGTCCTCGGAATAGCAAGCGATGTAATAACGAGCTCGGACCCGCTCCTGGAGATTGTGCACCAGCATGAGCTTCATGGGGCGGGTGCTTTTCTCTATAAGGCGGCAGATCGTGCGGCAGAGACCCTCGGCTTGGAGTTCCGCCGGCGCCGGCGTGGCGCCTTGCCAGTAGACTCCGTCGCTCGGTTGCCCAAGTCCCGACGTCGGCGGGCAATCAGGGCTGCCGAGCAGACTGTCCTGACTCGGCAGCACGTGGACAGACCCATGCACGGTGTGTTTTTTCACCACATCGAGGAACAGGGGCTGTCCACCCAGCTGACCTTTTCCTTCTTGCGGTCAGCTGGACTGATGTCCGAGACCGAAGGGTTTATCTGCGGCTGCCAAGACGGAGTCATCAACACCCTGGTCTATCGCAGTCGCGTTTTGGGTCAGCCTCTGCCGACCACTTTGTGTCGTGCATGCAAACAATCGCCGGAGACACTAATGCATCTACTGTCGGCCTGCCCAGTATATGCAGTCTCCGGCTATATCTATCGCCATAACGCGGCCCTAAGAGTGTTGTACTACCATCTACGGCACTCTTATGGGATAGACCGGGAGCCCGTGCCGCCTTATTTACCAGGAGATATTGAGTCCGTTGTCGTGGGTGAGAGGTGCAAGATTTATTGGAACTTCTCATTCGCGACCATCGGGCCGCTTCAAGCGACTAAGCCTGATGTTGTCCTCTTCGATTTCGACGACAAGACGATATACGTCATTGAGTTCTCGGCTCCGGCCGAAGTGAACGTGTCGCGAAAGGAAGAGGAGAAACGGCTCAAGTATCAGCCTCTCCTGGCCGAGCTACGTCGTTTGCACCGAGGATTCAGGGTAACTCTCGTTGTCCTCATCATCGGCGCGCTAGGAGGGATGAAAGAGTCTTTTGTATCGGGCCTCGCTGGCATACCGGTTTGCAAACCCGGTGTCCGGTTGCTAGCGGGTCGGATGCAGAAGGCAGTCATACTTGGGTCCCTCCGTTTACTCAGGCAACACGATTGTGGACTGCGGTAGCCGCTAACCCTCTGGATTGAGGGAGCGGCTATCGCAGAGCGATATAATAGAATTCTCGCGCGACTTTTTGACTGGGCGGCAGCCGAGGTGATGTCGGAACCCTCGAGTGCCGCCCAGCGTTATTGTTCCGGTCTAGGTTAAGACCGAGCCTAACCCCCGGGGGTAGGTGAATGTTTCCCAGTGCAAACTGAGGAAGTGCGTTGCCCGGAGCAATAAAGTCTATTAAAAAAAAAAAAAAAAAAAAAAAAAAAAAAAAATAATAATAATAATAATAATAATAATAATAATAATAATAGTAATAACGAAGCCAATGAGCCAATTTAGAAAATAAAGAAAAACAAAGAAAAAAGAAAATAAAATAAAGTAAAGTAAAGTAACGCCAACAAAACGCATGACGCAGCATGCAGAAACCGGAAATCGTAAACATAAATTGTAAACAAAAATAAAAAATAAGCCGAAAAACATACAATCATAATGATAATTGTAATGATAATAATAATAATAGTTATAATAGTAATAATAATAATAATAACGAAGCCAATGAGCCGAAAATAATAACATTATGGCCATCCGGATTTTCACACCTAAGTCCATACGAGCATGCTAATGATCCGTGATCATAGTATAGATCTGATTTGCGTATTCTTTTGATTTTGATTAATGCCCAAGTTTACTAAATAAGTCGTAAAATGCGCATGACATAACCTGCCACTGGGTTAGTAAGCCCGAAAAATAAACGAAAGAATAAGCAGAAAAACAAAGGCAACTCTTAGCTAGTCAGTTTGCCAGCTGGCCAAGTCTCATGCCGAGCCGATTTCATTCCTGCATAATGACAATGTGTTTGAGCGATCCATTGAGGTATGAGGTGTGGGTTACCCATCACGGTGGTCCCGATCCTGACAGATCGTAGGGCAAAAAGCGCTCATGGACTAGCGATCTCATTTTCAAAGAAATACTTGAATAAGTTTAGTTTTAAGGCCGCAATCGACGGAGCAGAGGTTACCCCCTCAGGGAGAGAGTTCCACAAACGACAGGCCGAAATAGAGGAAGAATTTATTAGCATAGAAGTCCTGGCGAAGGGAATCACAAACGTGGGACGAGGAAGCCGCTGAGACATTCGAGGGCCAGGGTGTACTCGCTCAACATTATCGGTGATGTAGGCAGGAGCGTAACCGTTTAGCATTTTAAAAGCAAGAATCGCCAGAAAGTAGTTCTGGCGGTTTTTTACAGATAGCCATTTTAATTGATGCCTAAAGCCCGTAATATGAGAGTCCCTACGAAGATCGAACACGAATCGGATACAACAGTTCATCAGCATTTGCAGCTTATGGTTCAAGGTGACCGGTAAGTTGCCGTACACCGACGAGCAGTAATCAATTTTAGGAAAAATCAAAGCGCATACCAATTTAGCCCGTACGTCGGAGGGGGAGAGAATTCCTGTGATATTTAGTTTGTGCAAAATGCCATGAACGCCGCGAGAGATACTGGCTACCTGACGCTTCCACGATAGAGTGGAGTTTAAGATCACCCCAAGATTTTTGTGCTCACTGACATACGGAATGGGAACGCCGCCTACTGAAATGGGTGGAAGTACCTGTAGATCAAGAGCCCTCATACGGGGGTTACTGCCGATTATCAGCACTTTGGACTTCGCTAGACTCAGTGACATCTCATTAGCAAGGGAGTATTCGTAGGGAGGGGGGGGAGAGAGAGAGAGAGAGAGAGAGAGAGAGAGAGAGGAGAGAGAGAGAGAGAGAGAGAGAGAGAGAGAGAGAGAGAGACAGAGACAGAGACAGAGACAGAGAGACAGAGAGACAGAGAGACAGAGAGAGACAGAGAGAGACAGAGAGAGACAGAGACAGAGAGAGAGAGACAGAGAGAGAGACAGAGAGAGAGAGAGAGACAGAGAGAGAGGGAGAGACAGAGAGAGAGAGACAGAGAGAGAGAGAGAGACAGAGAGAGAGAGACAGAGAGAGAGAGAGAGAGACAGAGAGAGAGAGAGACAGAGAGAGAGAGAGAGACAGAGAGAGAGACAGAGAGAGAGAGAGAGAGACAGATAGAGAGAGAGAGAGACAGAGAGAGAGAGAGACAGAGAGAGAGAGAGAGACAGAGAGAGAGAGAGACAGAGAGAGAGAGAGAGACAGAGAGAGAGAGAGAGACAGAGAGAGAGACAGAGAGAGAGAGAGAGAGACAGAGAGAGAGAGAGACAGAGAGAGAGAGAGACAGAGAGAGAGAGACGTGGAGAGACAGAGAGAGAGAGAAGTGGAGAGATATCTCCACTTAACCTTCTTACGAACAGTCTTCATTTTTCGAGTCACAAAAGTTTTATTTTACACTTGTATGATTTCTATCATCGGTCCGTGAATATCAGTCTCAATTCATCGACCTCGCGCGCCGTTTATATTTCTATCCACGCGTAGTGCCGTCGTAGTAAACACGTCGAATATACACACGATCAGCGTGAAAATCCTGCGAGCGCCTTACCAGCGATTGTACCAGCGAGCGCACCAGGCCAAGAGCGATGGCCCTTGTAACGCGAGCGGCAACAAACATCCACGCGAGCGAGCGAGCCTCAAACACAACAAATGTAAGCTAACTTTACCTTTTCTTTTTGTATCATTCATCGTAGGCCTGATCGCTTTAACCCGCCTAGTATCGCACAATAAATAACATAGTGTCAATAGTACACCAATTCTGTCGAATTATTCCTCAATACCGAAACCTCGCGTCAATTCCTTAATTATATACTTTCCCACGCACTACCCCTTTTTTTACCTCATTCCGTGCTATTGCGCCAGGCGTAGGCAACAAAGAGGGAAACGAAAAAATTATGCTCTCATCCCTTCCGGATATGACAATTTAGAATGCCGATCATAAAACTAAAAGCAAGTGTCCTTTATGGAGGAGGGCTATGTGCAACAAGCACATAATAAGTCATTGAGGTAAAAAAAATGCTGAAAATATACGGTTTCAACAATTAATCTGCCAAAAGAGTCGATTTTTTCAATTTTGCACTATTCCGAAAATGCTCGAATTGAAACCTCCAAATAAATATACTTTTTGGGGAGACGGTCGGCACTGTCTTTTTTCTTATCTAGAAACCATCCTCTTTCAAAACCTCAATGGATTTTTTTTCTCGTATTTTGAAAAAAAAAACATGATATTTTCCATGCAAGTACGTATTTTTTAACGCATCTCCCACTGTGAACGAATGTTTGGGCATTGAATTTGTATTTTTCTCAAAAAATAAATTTTGGGCCATAAAATAGAGATCACTGACTACAAAAAACGCCTCTTCAAAAAAATGCATATTTACCGAAATACAACGATCTGCAACACGTCTGGGGTCCGACCCTGTATGCAATCAGAGGTTCGTGGCGGAAGTGCTCAATCGAAAGGTTAATGATGTTTAGATTTTCGATTCCCTCTTTACCTGGTAGTTGGGTAAAAGAGGGCTAATAAGTCCGAGCTCGTGTACATTGTAATTTGTGTAGGCCCGGTTGCGCGTTTCGAGCGGGATTAAAGTGAATGTGTCGCAGTAAAATAGAAGTCCCGGGGCAATCGAATTTTGCGTTCCAGAAAATAGATCTTGATTCCGTCGGATGACTTGTTTCGCGTGGAGAGCCTTGCGTCACGACAATTGCGCTGTAGTTTACTTTTTTGTGAGTCCAATATCGTAAAGATAAAGGATTGTAGATGTGGTTTCTTTTCTCTTATTGTGGCTTTAATATTCCCGACTTCCCGGGATCTATCGGGCACGCCCCTGTACCAAAATTCACCAGGCTGCGGTCTAGCCGGTGCAGCCACGGTGTCTTCCTTCCCTTTCGACGCGTCGTTTTGACAACTGACGCCCGAATTAATAAAAGTGCCGAGAGCGAGGGTGACACCTTTTTGTGGCGTGCGACGGGCTTCTCCCGTTCGAGGCAATTAACGTCCTAATATATATATATATATATATATATATATATATATATATATATATATATATATATATATGTATATAAAATTCCTCCCCCCTTCGATGTGGTTATTGCAATAAAGACAGACCATTTATCCAATGACATAGAAAAATGTTTGTGTCCACGAAAATTCTATTTTATTTACATTAAAAAGAATTACATAGGTACATTTAGTGGATTTAACTGAATAGTTTTTTGCACAGATAAAACCGAATCACAGATTCATTAGAAATAAATAAAATATTAGGAATAATAAAAGAAGTATGCACAGAGTAGACAATATGTCTCGACGTTTTGACGACGCGCTATAGTTCGTCTGGTGTTAGACAAGAGGTTAACGTGCAAAAGGCGCTAAACTGTATGTAGGTCCAGTTACTTGATCATTGCTTGATGATAGTCATTTTCTATAGACATCGATAATTTGTTGACTTTTTATTTACAGATAACCTTTCATGGAGATATCGATGGGACAATGAATACATTTTTTTAATTAATTTTTATTATATAAAGTATAAAGTTAATTATAAAGATTTTTTCATAAAAATTGGTATACACCTAGATGAATATATACTGCGTAAAATGAGTATACACCCGATCCTTTCAAAATTAGTGATGTCCATGACAAAATCGCAATTATTGACAACCAAGCACCCGTTACGTAACGGAATAGAGGGCGGGGCGGGGGGTTTCGGCCAGACGTTACGATTCTGGTACGTGGGGGGAGAGGGGGGTAAAAAATTGAGGAATTTGGCGTTACGTAATTTGTGTACGCCCCCTTTCCTCAGTCAAAAAAACTCCGCGCAAGGCCCTTAAAAATCACATAGTCATCTTATAATTGTCACCCTGTGAATATACATTTCCCCGTGAATACATACATACGCGTGTGTGTGTGTGTGTTTCAAAAGAGAACGGGTGAGCCTGAGCGAGATTGCATCTAGACGCCCGCGTTATGCGCCTGGCACAATCATTCGGCGATATGCCGGCACTCTATCCCTCGTAACAATAAAGCGGATCCAGCCGGTAAGCAGATGAAAATGCAGCGCGATACGAGTGCGGAGTAATACAACTGCTTCGAGCCGACGAACGCGTAAAAGTTGCTGCCGACCACTATATGTGTTTCCGGAAGCTTCACGTGCCTCTTGTTCGACATGTAACCCTTCCTATCCTATCTTGGCCCGGATTAATGCGAGATTTTACATCGTTCCAACGTATGTATCATCCTCGCTTGATTCCGTACATGCGCATATGTGTATGTGCTCTGGGTCTTTTGAATCTGGAGTGTTCCGCGGCTGCTCGTGTTCTCCAGCCGGGGAGCAGCCATACTCGAAGGAGAGACGGCAAACGGCTCCACGGAGTTTTCCAGTTACGAGACGAATAGGCAGTTGAAACATTCCGCCGGGCGAGGATCCAACCAAGTCGTACTTATTCGGATTAAGGTCGTTACCAGATTTAACCCTCACACCCTTCGCCCTTCGACTCGTCGGGGTAGCGAAATTTCTCGTGAAGGGTGTACGAAAGTACTTCGTACACTAAAGCCGGTCAATGGCGATTGTGCAAAGTGGCAGATTCGCATTGCAAGAGGACTATCTCGTTTTTGCCATTCAAATCTACGAGCCAAACCTGATTCTCTCAAAATTCTTATTTAAGCGTTTCGAGGCCAAAAACACTTATTTTTTGTCTCAATTTCGAATTAGCAAAAAGTTATTCATTTTCTGGTTTTACACGGGTGCGCAGCTGCCGAAGGTTGGAAAGGGACATCAGTAGCAGACGGTATACGGGCTGTGCTATTTAGAGTGGTACAAGCTGCTCGGATAGAGGGGATGTAATAGGAAATAGTTGGAAAATGAGTTATTCGATCTCGCGGTAAGGGGTTGGAATATGGCGTTAAAGTTTGCATCAGCGAAACCGCAACAAAAATTAATTCTTCTTAATAGTAGAGTCGTGCTGTCGCCGAAAAACCCCGTAATCGGAAAAAATAGAAGAAGTGCAGTTTTTTAGCAAGTGATTCTGTAGGTGCCGCGGGTGCTAAATCCCATTTGCTCAAACATCGGGGTGTAGGGTTTTTTAGGGGATGAAGGAAGTGGGGCTGGGTTGATGCCAAACTACAACCCCTACAAGGTCGGCGCCATGAGACAAAATGTTGAGATAAATCCGGATCATTTTTGTCCACAGCGCCGAAATCGTGGAAGTTCATTTTGAGGGTGAAAGAGTGGGGTGAAATTTTGAAAAACCAGTTGTAGTTCGATAACTCCTTAGAAAAAATTCGTACAATTTGTGTTCAAATGGGAACGTTGTAGCCCTTGAAAAGACGCGTCGATCAAGTATTTCATCATCCCTCTCCGATAATATCTTCACCCCAAAAACATTGTTGAAATTTAAAAAAAAATTGTTTATTGAATAATTTGAAAAAAATCGTTTTTTTTCGGGTATAGGCTAAATGTACGGAATATAGAGAATGATTTTCTCTATATTTTCATTCTATGGACCACCCTTGAATTTTGGTTTCTTCAACCCTTCGCGGGGGCTAAAAATTCAAAATGAAATTCTGGCAAAACTATTCACCGTACGAATTCGCCGTCATGGAACAATTTGTAGCTCGAATCCTCAGCTACATTTTTGTCCATAGCACTAAACTCGTATCTGTTTATTTTCGGTCAATAGTTTACCCTGAATTTCATTCTGAATGTTCAACCCCCGAGAGGGATTAGATGAAGCAAAATTCAAGGGTGGTCCATAAAACCAAAGATGTAGAAAAAATTTCATCTTTACATTTCGTACATTCAAACTATACCCGAAAATCTATTGTTTTTTTGTTATTCAATAAACATTTTTTATTTATTTTTCAACAATTTTTTGGGCGGTGAAGATATTATCGGAGAGGGATGATCAAATACTTGATCGACGCGTCTTTTCAAAGGCTACAACTTTTCCATTTAAACAAGAAATGTACGAATTTTTCCTTAAGATTTATTGAATTAAAATGGATTTTTCAAAATTTCATCCCACTTTGCACCCCCAAAATGACGACTTCGACGACATCGGCGCTGTGGACTGTGGAAATAAAGCCTGGATCTTTTGAACACTTTCTCTCCCGGTGCCGATCTCGGAGGGGTGGCAGTTTGGTATAAATCCACCTCATACCCGTTCGTTCCCCCAAAAAAATCCTACGCCCCGATTATTAGGCAAACTTAGATTTAGCACCCGCAGCATCTACAAAATCACCTGTCAAAAAACCAGCCTTCTTCTATTGTTTTCTGATTCCAATATACAGCCCGACTGTACTATAAGGCCGTATTCTAGTGTCAACACCTATTTTTAAGGTAATTTTTTTGGAAACCAAATTTGGACGAACGGTTAAATCTACAGCGTTAGGTTTTTACAGTTGTACATGTTTGAAGTAAAATCTTACATTTTTTCAAAGCACTTTCTTCGTAATTGTATATGATATTTGAAGTTGCGCAGGTCATGTCGCGAAATTTTTTCATTGTCGGGCGTCGTAATTGTAACTGTGCTTATCATCTGAATCCAACGATTTTTTTTAAATACTACTCTTTACGAACGTCGTTATCGATCGGCCCTCTAATGAATTATTTTAGGCAACATTTACGAAATAACGGCGTTCAAAAGAGAGTACTCTGATTTTTACAATAAAATGTTCACTTCTCTCGGCCCGGAAAATAGTAGTTATAAAGATATAAAGAAAATAGAGGGCCGAACGATAACCACATTCGTAAAGAATGAAATTTTGAATAAATCGTTCGTTTCAGATGACATAGACGGCCGCAATCACAACGTACGACGATAAAAAATGTCGCGTCATGACCTGCGCTACATCAAATATTATGTATATTTTCGAATAAAATGCTCTAAAAAAATTTGAGATGTTACTTCGAACATGTATAAATATAACTGTGGAATACTAGCCCTGTAAACTTAAGGGGTCTTCTTACTTTAGACGCTAAAAAGGCTATTTTCATGAATTTTTTGATTGGTTTATATTATAGATATTGATATAGAAGTTGTTACACTTAATGAATACACTTTCGAAATACATTTTTAAAAAAATTGTACGTATTTATGTAACCCAAACAAACTTTAAACGCGTTTTTCTCGAAACAATGTTTTTCGACGGCTTGTTGATAAAATCTTCGAAACTACTGAACCGATCCTTGTTAAATGTTAACCACATATTCTTTACAACTATAGCTATACCGCATATCAAGGACTTTTATAAATTTTAATATTTACTATTTCGCTTGTCAAAAACGGTGAAAAAACACGTTTTTTTGTTTTTTCGAAAAATTTCCGCCATTTTGTTATTTTTGTATATATCAAAAATTGTATGATGTGCGCTATAGTCATTAACATACTGAATCTAAAACCGTTTGATTTTTTCTTTCGGATGATCCATCTCCGAAATTTCATCAACAGCGCAGACCTGACATTTTTTTAGGACATTTTGTTAAAAACTATTTTCGTCTATAAATAGAGACTTAAATAAATATAAAAAAAATGTTAAATGTATTTCGAAAGTGTATTTATTAAGTGTAACAATTTTTATATCAATATCTACAATATAAACCTATACAAAAATGCAGGAAAGTAGCCTTTTTTAGCGTCTAAAGTGAGAAGACCCCTTAACCTCTTTTCTAAGTATAATTCACAAAAAATCACCTTGCGTATGGGTGTTCATACTACAATACGGACTTAACTACTCAAATTTCTGATTTAGGCTGTGAATTCCAACGATAAAAACTTGAGCGTCATATGGGAATATATAAAAAAAAATGTGTGTTCTTACTGGAAATTCTCAGAGTGACCTTCATACGACCTTGCCTACTGGTCCCGCCGCGCTTGACTTTCACAACCAAAAAAAAATTGGTTGAAGCAATTTTTGTTTAAAACAATAATTAAAAGTCCAATTTGTGAGCATCCAGCCCCGAATCCCGCATTGTTACTTCCATTTTTTTTTAACTCCAGGAAAAACCAGTTAAAAAGTTATTCTCCATAGACTATCGCAGGCTTAACCTAAAAAAAACCAATACAAAAGTGCCCAATGGTATTTTTATAGACACGTCTCGAAAAATGTACCTCGCGCCTGGAGGTCCACTTTTCTTGCAGAGCCCTATCTGGGCGATCGATAAACAGCCGCTTCGAAATTCTCTCGCTTCCCGGCAATCCGCAAACGTACCCGAACTTCAATAGGGACAACTGTTGGACATCTATTCGATGGAAAGTTTCGACCGAATTGACGATTCAAGTGAGCACGTGCGGCCAAAGACAAAGGAGTGAATCCCGCAAAACGACGATCACGCTATGTTCCGTCAACATAATCGTACCTCGAACTAGTTAGAATTCACAACTTTCCCTCGTACGAGATCAAAGACTCTCGTCGAATCCCGCGAGGCCACGAGAGAGCACGTACTATTTATAGACGTGCAGAATTCACGTCTTTGATAGAACTCTTCTATCAATTCTTCGGGTTAACATATTGTTGAATAATGTGGAAGAATGTTCGGGCGAAACGTCATAAGGACTGCGGCATATTCATCGCAACATTACTACAGCAAGGCGAATATTTAACGTTTCTCATGAGGTTACCGTAATTCTCTCACTTTTATCAATTTACTCACTTTCATCATTTATACAGCTATAAATGAATATAAGCATATTCATTTATAGCTGAAAAAACAGTTTTAAAGTGGTTTTCGAGCTATTTTTAGGGGATTCTCCGAGCGCTGAAAAGCGTCTTCGGCAATGCAACGCCGGTAGACGCAGTACCAGCTACACAAAATACCGTCCAAAAATTTGATCCTGATGTAAAAACCGTTCCCAACGAGGATCGCGTAACCCACCGACTCAAGAAATTCACTCGTGCATTTGCTTTCTAGTGGGTGCCGAAAATTTTAAACACGTTTTTCTCAAAACCATGTTTTTGAAATCGGCACGCAGCAGAATTCGAACAATTTTCGTCCAATCGACTTGAAATGTTAACTGCAGATTCTTAGATTGCTTTAACAGCTAAGTACGAGCACTTTTTTCGATTAATTAAAAATTATAAAAAATATATCACTTTTTATATGAAAATTATGGTCGAAAAAACGAACTTTTTTTCAAAATCATCTGTATTTTTTTTCATTCGTCTTTAATTTCCCCCCGTTCTTGACTGCTATAACTCATGTAAGTAACGAAAATATTTCACTTTTAGTTTCAAGATTAAATTTATGACAGTTCTACTGCGTACCGCGGAGAGGGTTGGCTGAAAACCAGTAGTGTTATGGCGACTCGTGCGCCGCCATTTTGTATTCTTTCGACAAATCAATTTTTTTACATACTTCAATATATACCTAATACTAGGTGCGCAACTAAGTCCCCGGGTTTCACACATGGATGGCGCTAGCGGAACATGTAGTCGGCATACAGGTCTGAAATTGGGTGTCTTTATAGCTTGGACATCTGTTAAGAATACCCAGTCGTAATATAAACAAATATCGCAACACAACGACCGTTTTTCTAACCTCAAAAATGTCAAGGTTTGTACCAAATAAACAGCATTTGCGGGAAGCATTTCTTTTCTGCTTCGATCTAAAAAAAAAACAGCAGCTGAAGCACGTAGGTCATTTGCGGAGGCCTATGGTGCGGAGGCGAATGGTTTCAGTCCAAAGACGCGTCTTTTTATCGTCGCGCTATTTATGTATTGCCAGAGAGATGGCAATAATGTGTAAATAGCGAGGGACAATACTTCGAATGAACCATTTTTTGTATTTATCTTGAAATTTTCGATTTTTTGTCGGTCAAAAAACCCGGAAACTCAGTTGCGTACCTAGTAAAGCCTAAAAGTGGTTTTGACCATGTGTTTTATTCTTGGCTTTAAAGAAAATCCAAAGAAAACGGTCGAAAATGAACAGTTGCAGTGCTGTCCTCCCTTCAATTCTTCTAAAGCATTTTATCCGAAATTGTACATGATATTTGATGTTGCGCAGGTCATGTCGCGAATTTTTTATCGTCGGGCATCGTGATTGCGGCCGTCCTCGTCATCTGAGACAATCGATTTTTTTCCTTCTATTTTTTACGAATGTGGTTATCGTTCGACCCTCCATTATTTTGATTGCTTCATTATTACTATTTTTGCGGGCCGCGGGGAGTGATAATTTTATTGTGAAAATCAGAGTACTCTTTTTCAAACGCCGCCATTTCGTAATTTTTCCGGAATTTTGTTATTAGAGGACCGACCGATAACCATCTTCATAAAAAAAAAGAATTAAAAAAATATCGTTAGTTTCAAATGACAAGCACGTCTTGAATGACAACGCCTGACGATAAAAAATGTTCACATAACCTGCGCAATGTCAAATATCATGTACGATTTTGAATGAAATGCTTTGAAAAAAGTTAAGACGTTACTTCAAACATGTATGCGTGTAACTGGGAAATATTAACACTGTAGATTTAACAGTATCTCTAGATTTAATTCCTAAAAATTCAGCTCAAAAATGAGCGTTCACACTGGAATATGACTTTAACGTATCATTTGTAAATGCATCCTTTTGATTTCGGACGTTCATGTATCTTTATCCGAAATAAATGCTTTTTTTTATTTTCACCGAAATTCCGAGGGTGAACACGAGAGAATCCTATTGCTTTTTCGCATTTTCCCTGTGTCCTTGTGCAAATACGATGGAAGGAGTACGGGAACAGTTTGGGTTTGAGTATGAAAATGTTTGGAAACAGGAAATACCAAAGTGACAAATGTGCGATAGAAGTAAAAGGGATAGGCTCGAAAAAAGCCGCGCACGAAGGAACATTAGTAAATAAAATGATTTCAAGAAAAAGAGAAAGAAATGGAAGACGATAAGATTGACGAGTGAAGAGACTGCCATTAAGGCACTAATACCGAGAAAATTATGGACAATCTGCGTGATTGTGTTTGCGGACCGGGCCACGGACAGAGAGTTCATTCCCACAAGAGGGTGCAGTTGAGCACTCCTTGATCGTCCTTAGGCTATAGTAGCTGGAGTATGTGCAGGCTGGCTTTTCCAAACGTACGCGGGTCTCTCTCTCTCTCTCTCTCTCTCTCTCTCTCTCTCTCTTTCTCTCTCTCTCCTCTGTTTCTCTACGTGCAAAATGATTCAGGACGTTTCATCATGCGAACTGGCGAGAGCGAGAAGGCGAGTCCTCGTTGTAATACTTGTACGCTTATCCACTTGGAGAAACTCGGCTCGCAAACCCACCCCGAACCGCAATCGCCCCCAACCAACGTTAAATCAAGCCACATTGGGATCTGTGTATCCAGAGAGTACTCGGGCCATGATGAACTTGGAAAAGAGACGGGAGGGGGAGAAGTGAGCCAACTTTGTAGACAATTCTCGGAAACTTGGCTAAGCCCGCAGCCACTCCAATCTATGAATGAAACGAGAAAAAAATGCTATTGGCCAAATGGTAATTCTTTTTTTCCAGGCACATTTGTCTTGATCGAATGTTCATTTTTTTATAGATAAATTTGTATCGGTCAAGGACTTTTTCTCTTGTTTGAAAATATTGAATACATTCCTTTTCGAGATCATACTTGAGTGGATGAACTTTGAGCTTGCAACGCTCGTGGTAGTTGAACAACTTCGCTGATGGAATGCGTTTTGAAATAGTTCTCATTGTCAGTTTCTCGTGCGTTCCTAATTTTTGTCAATCAATGCTGGTCTTATGTGGTCGTTGTGTATTTTGAGGAAACAGGCACCATTGCGGATGAGCACAATGGGGCAAAATGGATCGTTCTATATTCGGATTTTTCGAAAACTCGATCATGCTTGACGGTGAATATATAGAATTGAGTAAATTTGTATTCAGAGAAAAAAATCACTTGGATCAACGAAATTGTTAATTCACAGATGGCGTACGAAATATCGAGATAAAACACTAAATAACCTAATCATTCCGACTATTCGCGATGTGGTGTAATAAATGATTCTTAAGGGATCATCACAGTGCGACCGCCCGAAAAATAGCCAATTTTCGCGATTTTTCAAATGTGAATAGGATAAGCTAATCGGTCTATTTTCTTTTACAAATTGAAGCACCGATAAACAACACAAAATGATTTTTTTAATTCCTTTTTTTATTGTTTAACATTGTTTTTATTTGCGGAGAATTGCGTGAAAAGAAATGGTGTCCCATGATGGCCAGGACTGCGGCCGCGAATTTTATCTGAAACAAAAATTGCAAAATGATTATTAATCTGTAGCAAAGCCGCTATGTCCCTATGAAGGTTTTTTAAAAGTGAAATTTGGAAAAATGGCATCGGTTAGAAACAAAAAGTATCAAATTCATCCTTTTTTCGACAGTTGTTCGTAAAAAATAGAAAGATTTTTTTAAAAAAGCTTCCATAGCACCAAGGAATGACGTGAAGAATGTTCTGTTAAAATTTCAAACGAATGGCTTGAAAACTCTTCCTTTGGGAGCGGCCACCCTTTTGAAAAACACCATTCCGAGAAAAACGCGTTTAAAGTTCGGAGTGCGGGATCTCACGCTCCAATCACTTTTTCTAACATAAGAAGGGCTGTAGCGACGAATATAATTCGAATTTCGATCTAAAAATTAGACAGAACGTTTGTAACCGTGTATACTGTCGGATAATGCAAAAACATCGATTTTTTTAAATTTTGATCTTGATGATCCCTTAACGGATTTGCATAAGCTGGGGGGGCCAAAAAACAGGTCGATTTTCAATCATTTATTCTGAAGCGCGTATTGAGATGGCGAGGTCAAGATCTCACACAGATGTCTTGCTAAGTTTCAATTTTTTGTTACTGAATAATATTGATAAACAATGAAGTTATTATTATTCATTTCTTTTTTATTTATATTTATTTATTCATTATTTATTATTATTCAGCAAAGGGCAGCCGCCGCTGCATGGAAAATTCGTGCAGATTATTCTGGCAACTATAGAATGATCTTAAACGCAAATAAAAAAACCTACTTTTAGTATAATAATTAAACTTTCGTATGGCCGGATACTTTTTGGAAATTTTGAAAATTACCAAAATGGGAAACTGAAGAAAGCCAAATCCGTTTTTTCGAAAAAATAACGGCTCCAATCATTTTTTATCAAAAAATGGATAAACGTATCGAAAAATCATCGGGCCATACGATGGAAAATACTATAAATTCTGCTACGTAGCAATTTGAAGTGAATCGGGCGAAGAGATTTTGAGATACGACTGGCACTGTTTTGAAGAAAACGGTAAAGAAAAAAGATGATATTGTAGCACGGCCCACCTTATCACAGTAGGAAATCTGACCCTTCACAAAGATCATTAATAGTCGACCAATTTTTTAAATTTATACAAAATTTTGGTGCAAATCAAAGTTAACGGCCTACGCTACGAAACTTGGCAAAAAAGTCGTATTTTTAAAATGTCAAGCTTATGCAAACCCCTTAAAATAACGTAATATTCCATTTCCCCAACAAACAACTCGTTGGCATTCTCCAATGATGGATTTGTCAGCCCAAGTCATTTTTTCCCAGTGTATTCATCGAATATTGATTTTAATTGTCGGCAAATTGGTATTGGTAAACCCCAATTTGTTTTCACCAAATCTCCGTGCGGTCACTGAGAAGCCGGAAACAGTGAATCGACAGGTATCCAGCCAAACGCGAAAGGAATGGGGTGTTACAAAATGCGCGTAAGAATGTACGTGGAAACATCGGGAGTAGAAAAAATCGCAATATTGTCGAGTCGCTCTGTGGCCACTCAACGATCACCGACAAACATCCGCGAGCATCCGACATTCGAGTTTCGCGTTACGCGAGTCGCCCGCGTACCATTCCAAGTACAATCTGTCGCATACGAGGGCATGCATACGGAGCAGGAAACGCGCTACTTGAGCGTTTTAGCGGAGCACACACACACACAGGGCTGCGAGAAACATTCCGCCAAGAAGATGAGGACCCGCGCACGGTGAAAATTCTTGCCTCGTCCTCGCCGAGCGCCCGAAGAGAGCAAGAGGGTTCCGTACGTGCAAGCGGGAGCCGATAAACCCGAGTAGGTACTCGGGATCGAGTGCACATCCGCAAAAGTATAACCGCGTGCCATGCCTCATAATATGCTCCGGCGCGAGTCCACCGACTAACGGGTTCCTATTCCACATTCGCAGAGAAGATAAAGTGTCCACATATATATATATATATATATATATATATATATATATATATATATATATATATATATATATATATATATATATATATCTCTAGTGGTAAAAAATTATGGTAAATACCAAAAATGAGTGTGATACCGAGCCAAATATAAAACTAACAAGGAACATCACTTGAGTGGCCGCCACCGATTTTGTTGAAACTCATATATGTGATAAAGCATTGAAAACTATTAGCCACGCATTTTTTTTTATCTGCGGAAAAACGGTTTTAATGGCGAAAACCAGCCCTCAAAAAAAGGCATGGCGGTAGATGGTTTTGCAGTTTCACAACCGGTGCTCCACCGATCTGAATGAAACTAAAACCCCGTTTTTTCTAATGTAAGGCAATGAAAAATCTACTATAGTCATATTTTTTTTTTCAAATTAAGGTGTAACATGCTCATCATTGAGGGGCCGTTTCCCCCCTTAAAAACGCACCCCAAAATTCTACTCGGACATTCGAGGTGCTCGGCGCCCACACGAGTATACCAAGATTACATGGCCACTCTCGGCATGCATACCATAAGCGCTACACCGCTGATTCCATCAAATGTTAAAATAAAACGTCAGCGTTACACCGAAAACGATGGTGATGTGTTAGGAAGGGGGGCGGGGGCTAAGGCGTAGAATAGGCGAAGATTAGCACAAAACGGAGAGTGCGATAACATATATAGGTATAGCCAGAGCCGAACCTGTCAGCTATAGGTATAGTAAGAGCACAGTAAAAAAATAACTTTCAAAAGTCGATATCCCGAAAATCATTGAGCGTCGCCAAGAATCCTTTTAGGGGATCTCTTAAGATATTAAAAGAACGGTCTGTGGAAAATTTCAGCCCGATCGAAGGTAGAACCTTTTCGGAACTTTATCCAAAAATCGTTTGGACATTTATTGGTATGTACATTAACAGAATTGTGTACTGAATTTCATAAAATAATATTAATAATTAAAGAAGTTATAAACTATCTCGTGAAGGACCTTTGAACGTGAGGGGCTCAACGGTGTATTTAATTTTGGCCACCCGGTTGATTTAAAACAAAACAAACGGTTTTTTTTCGTAAAAGAGATAATATTGGCTGAGGCTTGTTTAGAAAAATACATTTTTTTTCGATGTTTCGACAAAAAATAACATCATTATTGTTAATAACTAAGGGAAAAAAATGTTAAGAAAAAAACGTTCGTTAGACTAGACTATTATTGCACTGAATAATTACAAGAAATTTCAAGTCAATCCGTTGATTAGATGTCGAGAAATCATGTACGCCGTTTTCAAAAACGTAGTTTAAAAAAAAAACGATTTGCGATTCAATTTGCGATTCCTGCACCATATGTTGGACCTGCCTCTTTAATTTGAGTTGCCCCCAGCGACGAAAGAGAGTTTTGAATTTTTACAGTAGCCTAACGCCTTAAAGCAATATTTAGAAGTTAGTCAAAAAGTATGCCAAGAGCATTCCGACAAAAAATCGAAATATAAATGTATAAAACTTTCTGTTCCTTCCTACACAAAAAATTCACTCGATGTTCTAAAAATATCCGATTTTTTCGACGAATCTATTTATTATCGATCAGCCAAAGAATGATTGTCATGTTATAAAAATTGACGGTTTTTATATAGGCCATTGAATCGAAATCGGCGAACACGACCACACGTGTTATAGTATCCGATTGAGCGGACTCACACAGTTTCTGAACTTTTGTCGTGCCGAATTATTTGGAATGCAAATGGGTATTTTCACTGGGAGTAAGAATGAATCCCCTCGACATCCTCAATAATCGATGTTACGCACTAAATATTCATTTGAATTAGAAGACGAAAAAAAACGACTTTCGCTTTGCCCGCGGCTATCCGAACAAACTTTTTCGGGACTGTTTCCTGTGCCCACTCCTGGATACAATTAACAATCCGCGGCTTTGTGACTACCACCGAGATAAAAAAAATTCTTCCATTGTCTTTGTAAAAGCGCTTTTTCATCATCGATTTGTACAATGGCGAGCAAATGAATTTAATCTCTAATTTTGCAACGAGATTAATGATTCCCAAACAAACCCAAGAGACAAAAATCAACGTTCCAATAAGTAGCACATTATGATAAAATAACATATTTGTCCGATTTAAATAAATAACTTTATCGCAGCGAACAAAAAAGTCTACACAATTTAAATGATTTTTTTTTATTTCATAGAAATTTTTGGCTGCATTCATTATTATTTAGATAAATATATATGAACGCGAACGAAATAGGCTGTTTAACTTGAATCAAATGTTATTGTATTTCGCACCTCTTCCTCGAGATCAAATTGTAATAGCCCTGCCTCACACCGATGTCGCCACACTTTACCGATCGAAAAATTCACCGCCATTGCCGCAACTCGATCTTATCATTCTTCTTCCTTGTGTCAAACACGCCACTCGTTAATCAACGAGAGTGTAATCAAGACATAATAATGGATAGTACCAGCGAAGTCGAGTCTGAAAGCAGGAAACGGAAGGATAAGCAAATGAAGAAAAGATTGGAGAAAATATTGGAAGAACAAGCTAGTAGGAAAAGAAAGCATCGCAGTAAGTACGAGTTCCTCTTTTTTATGTTCGGATTCCTGTCGAGCACATGGTCGTACATCGCATAACTCAGCGAACGGGCTAATGAACTGAAAGTTCGTTACACGAGTGGCCGAGACCTTAATCTCTGCAATATTAGGATCTAACCGTTCTGTAAAAAACGCCATCTCTGCAAGACGCGTGGCCGTTGCGTACTCGGGAGTGAGGTTAATGCCCTCGAGGTCCTTCGAGGTTATTCATTCGAAGAGGGATCTCTCGTCGCTGTTTCTTCAGAATCACACAGTGACGATTGGGGTTAATCTAACGTCATAAAGAAAAGATGATGAAATAATTACAAAATCTGGCCAAATTTTGTGACACTTCTTGCAAGGAGGCTTCACATCGACGTTCTTTTTTCGAAAGGCAAACATCGAAGACGACGATCTAATTGTAGAACGCGGTGACGTCACAGTCATTCGAGTGCGTCGCGTCGCAGTTTCTCGGACTCCCCGAATCGGCCATCGCCCAATAAGGAGAATCTGGATGGAGATAATCGCTTGAGGGAGGAAGTGTTGGAGGACGGGGTAGGAGATATTAACGTGCCGTTAGCCTTACTAACGTGCCGAAAGCGTCAAAAAACAAACGACTGGTTCAAAAAACGAGAAGGGCCCGCAGCGTAAATCGGAATACAAGACAAAGAGCAGGGGGGGCGTGGAGCGGCCAGAAATCAACTCGGTCACGGAATCATCCTCACTCATCCAAACCCACCTGTTATCCTCCACAGCGACCGTCATCGTCGAGCCACAGGAGAAACTGACTGAATCTGGAAGCTATTCCGCCGAGCGTGTGAAATCATTCAAGTGCTCTTGGATGAAATTTCCCAGTGATAAAACCATACTGGGCTGGGTGGATAGATAGCGTATCCCTTTTACAAGGCGGGTAACTCAGCGTGTGTCTCCTGCAAAACAAAAATGGTCCAAGCAAGAGATACATTTTATTACAGCTGAGATTGAACAGCTTAAGGTATTTACCGTTCACGAACCCAATTATTTAACAATTAACTGATTTTCGTTTGTAAGAAAGTAAAAATACATCTCAATATACTGCTGACACTTAAAGCCAAGTGACCGGACTTTTAACGAAAAATTACGACGCTAAAAATTGTCTCATCTATACGGCACATGGAAACGTCACGCTGGCCACATTTCTATCTAATAATTTATACACTAAATAAATCTAGATGTCTGATATAAACTGCTCACGGGTGCAACAAAATCTAACGATTCGGCAACGACAATAAAAACAGGGGGTTACCGAATGTTTAAAGAAAATATTAATGATAAAACTTGGAAAAATGTGACTAGCAGAAGAATTTTCGTAGCCGTGATGTTTCAAAGAAAATGTGTAAATCTACTAAATTTGCGCGAAATTTTTATTCTAGTTTATCGTTGGGTATAATAATTTATTATAACTTATTTTTTATTAACCGCCACTATAATTTGTTTAAATATAAAGTTGGTTAGGTTTGGCCTTACAGACCTGCTAAGATCTTCTAACACGGATCCGAGTTGCATAATGTTTTTTGTCGTGACAGTCCATAAAATCTTTTTTTTATATAATTCAAGAATACATCGAAACTCCGAAGCTACAATGCTGTCAAATCGAAGTCTCCATGTGGAAAATAAGAGGTTATGTGTATCTATCGACTGCTGAGGCAGTTATAGGGCAAGCCTTGGTAGGGACCTATCGGGGAAAGCCTTGGTAGGATCTTATCAGGGACAGCCTTAGTAGGGCCATTTTAGTATTGCCTGACCTAGGGCCTAGATACTTCCGGCCCGGTCGGGGCTGGATCAGGATGTCCGTAATAGATGTTACCCGTATCACACCTCGATCGGGGCCTGATCCTGATCAGGCTAACCCTAAGAAATTTCTACGCAGGTAGCTTTTTGGCATTTCGGTCTAAATCCACGTCAATATATGTTCGTGTTATAACGCAATTGCATATTTGTAACATCTCAGCCCCCCCCCCTAACGGTCCCCTTCTCGAGAGGCAAACGTTCAAAGTTCTTACCGTGCGGCATGGACGAACATTTGTAGGAAAAAAATGGGTTACAAAGAAAGTACAATTAGTCAACATAGTCGATACACATTTTGTCGTTTTGGCAGAACGACACGCTTAAGGGGTCAACGCACCCTTAAAAACTTTGTTCTTTCTATAGCTCGTGAACGGGCCGAAATAAAAATAAAGTTGGAAGGAAAAAAATGTTGTATTCTTCGACTATTAGACGTTCATGATGGTAATGATGAGTACAGCAACGAATGGCGTGTTGTTTATTGGAATAATTCGTGAATTACTTGTGAAAAATCACTCTTCAGTTTTCCACTGATATGGCCACAGGCAAGGCTGGCACTCACGGACTGACTTCGTGCTTCGGCAAGCAACTGGATTACAATTGTATATTTACGAAAAATTCTCCCCCGACACGTATTGCCTTTGAAGGTTACAACATAATCGGTAAAATGTTCTCACGCTTACTTACTCAGGAAACGTTTCAACTCTATGTTTTTTATGGATTATACTTATTACAATAATGATAGTCATGATAAAAGTGTTTGAAACAAAGAGATTTCTTACACCACGCACAAGTGATAAGAGCTGCTTCGCCGCATACATCGCATGTCGGTACATTTTGTGAAAAGCAAAATTCTAACGGATTTTCGAAGTTTGGTGGTCTTTCTTCTTCGTAACCGCTTTTGTACCACACATATTTAGAAAGGTTTGTAAACCGTGGAGAAGAAAACTGGTTGCGTGTAAGAGATTGTAACTTATCATTATTGTCTCTCAAATGCAGATTGACGTCGTAATTGTAAAATATTACTGCGTCAGAAAAGTGTTTGACGAAGTTTTTCCATACACGAAAGCCATAGACATCAAGGGGCTGTATCATTCCAGTTGTACCTGCCGGAATTACCAATTATCATATGAATTAATTGCCTACAGACTAATGAAACTGGTACACTGTATTTACCTATTGGAATAGTTAAACTTAAATATCTTTCCCTTGCATATCCATTTCTTTAAATGCAGTTGGACATTGACCGCTCCGAGAATCCAGAAGTATTACCGATTTTGGACCCGTATTGGGAAAATATACTTCTTGGAACCAATGCTTGAAATGATTAGTCGTCAATTTTCCAGATTTCGTAGCCAAGAGAAATATATTTCCGGTTCTGAACATAGTTTGTTCCACTGGAGGACCAAATTTGCCAGTAGGTTCGTTTAAGACGATCAACATAGGTGCCAAAAGCTTGCCACTCGCAGAAATCAAACGCTGTATAGTATAACTGTGTGTTGTTGATGTTTTCGATTGCACTACTGTCTCAACGGATTTCTGCCCTTCTTTCGATAATGTGCGGCCTGTATGTAGCTCTAAGTTGAATCCTCTCTGATCAAAATCAAATGAGTTTTCAGCCCCAACGTTGGCTATGTTGACTTTCACCATTTCTATAAATTCGATAGCTTTGTTTTGAAGTGTATCACCTTTAATAATTGTTGTTTTATCATATATTTAGTAATCTTCCGTGACACAATTCCATATTGGTTTTTGAATGTCCTTAGCCAAGAAGCGGATGCTTGGAAATTTACGGCTGGCATTTCTACAATTTCTCGTGCACGTAAGGCCCATCGTCGAAGATCTATATCATGGACAGGCAGCCTTTTGTCCAAACCATCATTAAAATTTTTTTGCGCGTAGTGAGTTATTTTGGTTAACTTTTCTTTGTAGGCGCCACACTTATTTATACTATGGGCCGACCGGCGTGACTGCGGCTCTGATTTCATTTTTTTGAATTTCGTTTGAACAGATGATAACTTTCTATTTTTTCTTTCAATTTTTGGATCTCGGTATCGTTGTCCGTGTCAATCTCCTTCACTGTCATCCTCTATTGCGGCTGCTTGATGAATTTTATTTGGTGAAAGAAAATCCAATCCAGTTTCGACTTCCATTTCCATAGGTTGAACCATCGCTTCAATGATCATGTTTTCCAGATCCTTACTGAACAGTTTTTCCTGTCCTGCGATTGGAGTGCGAGGCAAATTCATAGCACTTATCGCTGTGGATAGAAGTTGAATAACATTCACCGGATTAACGAACATTTTTATTCGTATTTGGAATTCATAATGTATGGCTCGCTTCTCCATCGTAACTGCCGCAATAGTGATCGTTGGTGAATTTATATGACTTGAAACCCAATTGATAAGTACACACGAAAAAAATAACGATGACACATGCTATTACCAGAACTGCTATTAATCTTTAATAAGGCGATTTCAAGGTCATCATGGGGTAGCCGCTCTTTGCACCGCAGTCGCTCTTTGCGAAGATTTATTTCTTTCATTCATTGGTTCTGCTGTTTGTGAAATTAAAGTTAAAGATGAAGATTAAATTATGCTGCGTTATAAGCTGATAAAAATGTTTGCATCATTCTGTTCATGACCAGCAGCAACACAAAAACGCTGTAATCTCTGCAGAGAATGCCTTCGATACGGTGAGCAGAGTGGAATTTCTTCGTAAATATACAATTGTAATCCAGTTGCTTCCTGAAGCACGAAGTCAATCCGTGATTGCGAGCCTTGCCTGTGCACATATTAGTGGAAAACTGAAGAGTGATTTTTGAACAGTAATTCACGAATTATTGCAATAAACAACACGCCATTTGTTTCTGTACTCATCATCCTCATCATGAACGTCTAGTAGTCGAAGAATACAACATATTTTCCCTTCGAACTTCATTTTTATTTCGGCCCGTTCATGAGCTACAGAAAGAACAAAGTTTTTAAGGGTGCGTTGACCCCCTAAGAGTGTTGTTCCGCCAAAACGAGAAAATGTACATCGACTATTTTGACTGATTGTACTTTCTTTGTAACCCATGTTTATTTCTACAAATTTTCGTCCATGCCGCACGGTAAGAACTTTGAACGTTGGCCTTTCGAGAGGGGGGGACCGTTGGGGGGGGGGGGGGGTGGAATGTTAAAAATATGCAATTGCGTTATAACACGAACATATATTGTCGTGAATTTAGACCGAAATGCCAAAAGGCTAGCTGATTATACGATGCTCTTAGCTAAAAAATCGACGGGCAGTTTCAACCCCTCAATTGTGAGATATCGGAAAAAGAAAAAATTGATATCCGCACTTTTCCATTCTCTATATGTATGCAAATCTACATCCCAATTGATGAAAAATTCTCGGAAATACGGTTGAAAAAATTGCATTTTTGCATTAAACAATATGAAATTTGTTGCTATCGGCATCGTTCTCATCTCCAATGTATAGTACACGAAAAAATAAACATTGTTGCAATTTGAAGTTTTTCCATATCTCGTACCGTTAAAACGTTATCGACGAAAAACGAAAAACACCCAAATATTCGGAGATGCGTTTCAACTGATAAAAATCGGGTTCCGCCGATTTAAAAAAATAAGTCTCGCCTATTTTCACCCATTCTACAAGCATGTCAAATTTCATCGGAATCGAAGACATCAACCTCGCAACGTTTCCTTGTTAGTCCGTGTTTCATTGCTAGCGTGTACCGTCGAGGAAAACCGTGTCGTGATCGCGCGCAGGAGGCTTACTATCCTCGAGTCAAAGTTTTCGACCCACGTTCAACCCGAAAAATGAAGGCTTCCTTTCCCGAGCAGAAATCGGCGATAGCGGATTATCGGGCATCTAAAGGAGGGTACAGTGTTTGGAAATACCATGCGTTAGGGTCTCCGATGAACCATGGCAGAAACTGGACATTTTCACTGAAAGGAGACCAATGGGGACCACAACTGAAGCTACGGAACCTCAGATAGGCCTACTTCGAGCGCTCCCGCAAAACCTACTGCACCCCTCCTTTCGGCCTGCTGTACAGTGCTAAACAAAACAAAAATAATTTAAATAGGATCTATTCAAATGAAATAGGTTTTTTCCTTATCTCACAGCCTACTAAGATCATATTTGTTTTCAAAGATATTTATATATGTTAATAAAGATGAGATTCAAATGAATCTTTATTTGCTTACAATGTACACTGTAAAGCTAAGTCTACTATATTAGAGCTGTCCTTAGGAAGGGCAAAATCGAATTTTAATGGTTTTACCCCCAGATTAGTTCGAAAGAATTCTAAAAAATGTCATAATTAAAAAAAAAATTCCCTCCATATTTACCCACCGCTAGGAAGCCTTACTTTTTCCGATAAGAAAAGCATTGATTTTTCGTGAGTTTTAATCTTTCTTTTACCGTTGCCCTAATTATCAGCTAAAAATCGTAAAATCTCAGAAAATGTTGACAGTAATATTACCTTTTTGTCGGATTTTTTGGAATTCGATACAAGCATTTTTAGGCTAGATCAATCACATCTTTATTCTCTATATGTTGCGAAGAACGCGGAAAAAAGCAAAAAAAAGTCGAAGAACGACGTTTTGAGAGCTAAAAATAGGAGGAATAAAATGGCAGAGGTTAAAAAAAATAGGAAACTTTTCGCCGAAGATGATAAATTCTCGGAAATCGCTGAAAATAGAAAAAAAGTCGAAAAGTATCTTTTAGTGTTCTAAATATACAAGTTAAAATCGGTTAAGTCTTCACACATTTTATTATTATTATAGAAGAATAGAACAGAACTTCTAGTTTATCAATATAGAAGTTTAAATCGGTTACGATTGATGACCCCCAACGATTGATGACCCCCATGATTACAAAATGACCCATCTCTTTGTCACAGAAATTACCAACGTCTTTTACGTTGATTACAATTTACTTCGGGCAATTTTGATCAATTTCTTCGATTACGTCGAGCGGGCCCAACTCGGACACCATGCAACGTTCCACATCCAATGGTAAATTCTCATAAAAAAATGATAAGGCGACCGTTTCAGGGCTTAAAAACCAAAGGTGATTGACCAATTTTTGCATAGTTGCATTAGCTATCTCTCTGTCGACACTTATATTTATAGAGTTTTTTCAAAAATTGAAGATCATGATTTGGAGCTGCTCCTGCGAGTGGAGCAGTGAACCATGCTTCGAGATAAATCGTTACGATAAAAACCGATACATCTCGGATCGCCCGATATTCAGTTTTCGTCATTCCGAAACGGTCTCGGAACAAAAATATTTTCAAAGAATAAATAGCTTTGGACATGAAACGTGCATGATGCCATTGCACCCGGTGAACGTATTACGACTCCTTGCGATGGGACGGTTCCGAGAAATAATTTTGTTAAATTCAAACGCTCCTTGTAATCCGCTCGAGGCTGATCCGTTTCGAATGCCCATTCAACAAATGAATTTATTCTCGTGATATTCTCCACAGATACAACGCTCTGTGCTTTTTTTATCATCAATTCCGATGCGAAATGCCGTTAAATCGATTTTCGACCAGGAATCTTTGAAACGTTTGAAAATAGGTTTATCTGGTCCAGTCGAGGGGGACTTTAATTTCGCGTTGAAAACGCTTTTCAAAACTGTCTCGAAAATATGGTGTCGACATGGCAGGTTTAAAATAGATTTCTCTAACATTTGTTCTAATAAAACCGCCGCGCCATTCATGACACCCATGTTCGAAGCCGTTGTATCACAACAAAGAGCTTTTATCGAGCTCAAAGCACCCCACTCATCGAAAACATCATGAATGGCGTTTGCTTGCGTAACGCCTCTCCCATTTTCAAGTTTTGGGACACCTAACAGCTTCTCAGAATCACTGTTTGTTATCAAAACGGGTAGTCTCTCAAGCTTCTTACCGCTTTCATAATCAGGCAAAAGTTTTCCGTCCCAATGTAAAACAGCGGCTCGCAAGTCAGTATTTTGGAACATACTTTTTATTCTCATGGACCTCATTTCACGCAATTTTTCACGCTTTCTCTTCATCGAGCTTCGATTAACAATCAACGCATTTAAATCAAATACAAGAGTCCATTTAAATCGAACCCGAAGCTACAGAAGCGACTAAATGAACGGCCGGTGTATCAGAGACTTTGAACCTATCAAGAACCGCGACGAGTTTGTCATTCACCACATTTAGAATGCCTCAAGATTTTTTCGGATTCGATGGTCCAGCATCATCTGCAGGATGGTCTTCTGTGGAATAATTCGAGAGTGTGCCAATGGATTTTTGTGACAACGTTTGTGAAAAGTCGCCACCATCACTCGATACCAACTCCACGATCTCATCTGGAAGAAATTTTTATCGTTATTACATATCTTTGCTGATTGAGGATCAATGAAAAAAATGACCCTGAATGAAAAAAAATGACGCCGCGGTTTACAAAATATGGCTCACAAAAGGACGAAATTTGCAGATACGGATAAAAAATAAATTAAAAAAATTTAATTAAAAATCTAAAAATAAGCGCCCTTAGAAATGTGAAAAAGAAGCCAAAAAGTATTACGACATTTTTCGATGGCGCCCCTCAGTGTAAATGTATGGCAATCAATATCTCTAAATGGCAAAAAAGCCACTAGCGTATACGAAATTGAAGTTCAAAAAAATAAAAAATACGCACAACTAGGTAATTGGTCTAAGAACAATATTGTATTATGATATTTTTCCGAAAATGCATAAGTCAGGAAATAGAGGTTGCAAAAGGTCGAAATTTGCAAATGCAGAAATGTTCAGGGTCATAAAAAGATGGTTTGTTCAAGATATTCGGAGAACAATTACCAAATAATGCTCTTTCCTGTTCCATTCTTTCCAACCTCTGTAACGCATCGGTTGTTTTTCGCAATTCTGCTGCCTCCATCAAATCATATGTGCTTTGGATATCCCAGATGAAACCGATACGACCAGGCTTTCTATGATTTTGCAGAAATTCCATTCTTATATCGTCGAGGCATGCAAGCGCATCTTGATGGGCGTTGTCAAAAAGGTCATCCAGTTTACCGCAAAATTCCTCTTCCCTCTTTTTATTGCTTGGGGCATTAATATTTTTTCCCAATAGATGCCATTGTTGATGTAAATCCATCAGTTTCGTTACGCAGTTATAATCTTGCTTCGTTTTTAATCTGGCTTTTGTCCAAAAAATCATAGTTTCACGCACGGCTAGTGCTGCACTTGTTATTATATCAAAAACTGACACTCGTGTGTTGAAAAATAAAATTTTTAAAACTTGACGAATTGATGGTAGTTTGTTCCCGAAAATTTGGGAATCCACATAACCAATCAAACGAATGTTTTCTCGTAAACGCTTTGTGCACCTAACCTAAATTGACGAAATATGGGAGAGTGCAATTGTTGGCTGTTGGAGACCGACTGCTGGGCCGTGAGTCGACGCTCTCGGAACTCGGAGTTCGGAGTCCAGCGGTGATAAGACCCTTTGTTCGGGCGCGTTGGTGTTACTCCGCGCGGATATAGTTCGGGCGCACTGCGCATATAGCGCGTGCTGGGTCGGAGGAAATAGGACTATGGTGCGTTGTAGAAAGAACAAAATTAACAAAGGAGACGTACCATTTCATATTGAGCTAATCTCAATAGTTTATTTTGGATAATTTCATCCAACTCTCGTTAACTTATGATCGAAAATCTTGATGCACTTTTTCTCATTACTATAATTGATTTCCAAAACATAATACGAAGAAACATGCAGGCCAAACAATTAGAATGTGTACGCGATGGCGGGTTCTTGAAATTTGTTTTTGTGGGGGTGCGACGCGCTCGAACAGCAAGTGAAGCAGGAAATACAGAAAAATTTTAAATCATGGCATAATCGATTGGGCTGCAGGGGTGGCCTTGAATTTTTTTTACGTGATTTATAATTTTGTACAAAGAATTCCGTATGTTTTAAGACTACTCCGATTGAATTCTCTCGATATTTAACTCTCCAAATCACGTTTTTCGACTTTTCTCCGCGTTTTTCACAACATACAGAGAATAAAGATGTGATTGATCTAGCCCAAAAATGCTTGTATCGAATTCCAAAAAATCCGATAAAAAGGTAACATTACTGTCAACATTTTCTGAGAATTTACGATTTTTTAGCTGATAATTAGGGCAACGGTAAAAAAAGATTAAAAATCACGAAAAATCAATGCTTTTCTTATGGGAAAAAGTAAGGCTTCTTAGTGGTGGGTAAATATGAACGGAATTTTTTTTTTAATTCTGACATTTTTTTAAAATTATTTCGAACCAATTTGGGGGGTAAGACCATTATAATTCAATTTTGCCCTTCTTAAGGACAGGTCTGGTACTATATGCATGAAATATTTCATAAATCGAAAATAAAATGAATCACTTGAGGGGAGATATACACCTAGGAGCCGGAAAAAAGGTCATTTTTGTGAATTTTTTCCAAGAAAACTATTTGAAATTTCGGATTGGGGTTTTAATTATCTAAAAGTATATACATTCAAAAATATGTTTAATTTCCTTTATTTAAAAATATCAAAAATATACTAGGATATTGTATGATCCTTGGAGCGTCGTAAAAAAATCTGCGTATACGGTACCCACTGGCGTTTCTTCAAAAATCATCTGAAAAAAAACCAAAAAGATGATTAAATTAGATACTATAATCTAGTCCTTGTCATAACCGATTTTGAAAATATCGATTTATGACAAAATGGCGGACGTTTGAACACAAACAGTGATTTTTGGGCAAAAAATTAGTTATTATTTCGCCTATAAAACAAAAACTAAGTAACGGGAAAAAATCCTATTACAAGCACTAGATAATGGTATATAGAATAACCACAAAAAATGCCAAGGCAATCGGTTCATTGGTTTTCGAGACATTTTGGGTACCGATTTGAAAAACGTGGTTGTGAGAAAAACGCGTTTGAAAATTTGGGAATTAATAAATCATGAAATTTGTCAACTTACATGAAATCATCGATACCAGGCCCATAGTGTAGGTCTTCTACGGTCGACGGAATGCTCATAGCTTCTAAATCCTCGACCTCCACCATCTAGGTATATATCCCCCGTTAATTGAGAGATTCACAACGATTTTTTATCGTAATTCATCAGTCCGTGGCCTTTAGAAATGATTTTTTTCAAAGATTTTTTTCAAGAATATTCGCCCTATATCTGAATCGAACCTAGAAGAACCTAGTGCTTATAACATTTTGGTCGCTGACATGGCCTAAGAGCCCAAATGAATACTCATGACTATTTGTTGTATCACCTAAAATATATCAATTAGTTAATATCTTTGTGAAAATTAGAGATTTTCATCGAATAATCCTATAGATTTTTCAAACATAACTTATATATACATAATTCCTCTCTCTCCACCTTCTCTACCCCCACGCCTCTTTGATATGAGTGTTGCAATAAAGATACACCATTAGTTCAATCAAATAGAAAAATGGCTGACTCCACGAAAATTATATTCAATTTAAAATTTAAAAAAATTAACTAGATCCATTCAGTGAATTTAACTAAATTGTTTTTCGAACAGACGAAACCGAATCACAGATTTATTAGAATCAAATCAAATATTCAGTTATTGAACGATATTAAATAAATTGATTTGAATTAATGAACATGTTTGAAATAAATAATTCTAATAAAGGAATGCAAAAGGAAAAATTTTGTTCTATGAAGAATCTAGTTAATTCAAATAAAAAAGAATCAAATAGACACGGTGAGTATATCAATAATATTTGGCGGAAAGAAATAAAAATATGCTTCACACATACACGCGGAAATATTTTTTTTATTTTCGACGTGCTAAAAATGAAAACAAAGAAAAATCAAACATTTTATTTGAAATCGACGGTAATCGGCGATCGCCATTTATCGACTCAACATTGAATGAAGCAAAAATAAACAAAAAATCGAATGGGGTTGAATTCCAAACCGACAATTTCAATCTTTTAGAACATAAAATAGACTATAATTAACATCCTAACGTTTCATATAAATATCAAGTATCAGTAGATCTGAATAACATTATATGTTATTCAGATCTACACTGCCGGCCAAAAATTTTCGGACACTCCACATAATCGCAAAGCTTTCGAGGGCTGGACAATTACCAAATAATGTTAGAGTAATATAATTTATTTCATTTATTATTTTACGACGATACTATAAAGGTCTATATAATTAATTAATTATACAGAGCTGTATAGTATCTTCGTCAAACAATAATTATTCTACCATAATTTTGCAATTATCCAAAGTGATTGACAGTTTTGCAATTATCTGAAGTGTCCGAATACTTTTGACTAGTAGCGTATATTTGAATATATTGACGTAACCACATATTTCAAGTACAATATTTGTAAGTCACTGTTTTTCGACTTTTTTCGACCCACAAGAATTGGGCTTATGCAAAAAAAATTGTTATGTTTATCCATAATAAACTTGAACGGGGTAGGAGGAGCTCCATTTCCGTTTTTTTTTAAGTTTCGTACAATTTTGTTTCGCAGAGTTATTTCATTTTTCGCTAAACAAGACTAGTTCTAGATAGTGCAATGTAACTCGAGAACTAGAGGGTTTAAGAAGAAATGTCAAGGATGTAAAAAGTAGCGTACGTTTACACTGGATAGCCTGGCATTTTCAAAGAATTTTCCTGTGAGATTTTTTCTCACGGGAAAATTCGTGAGGCCCATTAATCCGATAGAATTGGAGTAAGACTGTATATACGAGCATTCTTTTATGGATCGCCTATAATATAATAATAAATCGATATTGAGCAAATTTGATTGTTTTCGCACATTAATATTGCACTAATAATTTAATAAGGTGACGATGTATTTTTATTAATTGTGTAGTATTTATTCATCATCTGATAATGCATATTTACCTGTACCGTTCTTCGGGCGATAATCAGGGAAAACGTATTATTTTCGTCATCGAACGGGTTACCGATCAGGCCACATTGGAGTGATGATGAAGGAGATTTCGAATTTGGGCCGAAAGCAGATTAGGTGGGATCGAGGCAAAGGTTTGAGATCGAAAGTAGGTTAAGGAGGCCTGTGTTATGCACGTTCCACTGAAACTGGGGGTCGAAAGAAGGTTTGGGAGATCTAACAGAGGCTACACTGGACCAAAAGGAGGTCTCTTCATGGCACTGAACTCGACAAATGGGGTTTGGTACGTTTAACGGAGGCTGGCGGCTTATGTATTACAAAAGAAATGGGTCCTGCGAGGGTTCAGAGGAGGCTCGGGTCGTTTCGTCGGACCTTTGTCCGAAACCCTGTTTCGCGTATGACCGTGTACATGAGTGCATGAAAGTATGAGTTACGAAACGTGAATTATCATCTCTGGTGATCTCTCGTCCTGTGACGGAGCCTGAACGGCGGGAAAAGGTGGACGATTTTTCCGACGTCGAGGAACTCTTTACGGAGAGCCAGCCTCCCGTTTATGAGCGGGACGTGGGCTCGGATCCGTGCGGCGCCCGTCATTCTCGCATCATATATGGGGTATCCCTTTCCCCGACACAGGGATTTTCCCGGCTCTGTCTTGGGGGAGAGGTTGCCGGAGGTTGGCGTTCGCGGTAAGTAGCGACCGGGAGTTTCTTTGGGGATTCCATTTTGGGTAACGCTCAGCCGGGTAACCGACTAACGGGGGCCCGGTTGTTTTGTGGTTAAAAAGAAGCCAATAGAGGAGAGTAGGAGGCGGCCGATATCGAGCCCGCATTAAAATTGTAGTGGGTGTGTAGACCCCGGTCGGGATTGCGTGTGAGGGTCTTCGCGATTGACCGTCTCGTGGCATCTTGCGACTGCCTTTCTTTTTGTTATCATTCTTGTTCTTTTTCCCGGTAGGAGATTCTTGCGAAAGAGCAGCGAAAATAAATTATTGTCAAAGTGTTATTTTTCGGGATATTTCTTGCCGCGCGTGATTGACACCCAACCCACCCCTCTACCTAACCCACCCCTCTATCTTACCCACGAGGCTGCAGTTTGGCTGGACACTGCGCTCCTCTTTTTCGTCCCGACAACCCGATCTTCGGGTGGCGCCCTTTATAAATTGTCGGGATGGGAAAATGCGAGGTCTTGTGACTCACCCGGGGGTTTTTGGTCACACAATAATAAAAGGCGCAGTTCAGTTGCCGAAATTAAATAACGATGCCAGAAAAATTTGGGTTTGGTGCGAACATCAAAATCCGTGCGTTTTCGCGCCGCACATGCGGTCAGAGGATAACAAAGAGGCGGATTTGGAATCACGCGAGCTAGAGGCCGAGACTGAATATTCCTCAGCAGACGAAGCTTTTGAAGAAACTGTCGAGAAAATTGGAAGTACTTTCGCATTTAGAACGAATTGAAAATGTCCAAAGTATATATCTTGGAAACAAGATCCCGGAGCTTGGGCAATTGATGCCTTTACAGAGAAATGGAATTTTTTGTAAGCGTACCGCCATTTTCCTTTATTTTACGCGCGCTTCATAAGATCAGAATGGAAACAAGTAAAGGGTATTGGTGGTACTATACTGGCCGGCTCAGTCTTGGTTCCCAATTTTCGAATCAATGCTCGAGACAGACGCTATTCTTTTCAAGCCAGATTTTCATTTGTTAACATTCTTAATCAGGAAATCCCTTTCACTGTGGAAGAGTCTTACCCTGGCGGCAGGGCTCTTATCAAACAAGCACTAAAGACCATATGAGTGCCTGAAAGGAGTTGAAACATCCTCATGACATCGTTGTGTAAGTCAGGGCTGAGGCAGTATGAGACAGCGCTGAAAAGATGGAGGACTTTTAATCAGGAGGAAAGCACGGATCCTCTAAGGAGCTCGGTCGAGCAGGTGCTGTGGTTCCTCACTGAGGAGTTTGATAACGAAATTTCATATGGGTCATTGAATAGTTTTCGCTCAGCCATTGCGCTGGCTGAGCGCAATGGCTGAGCCGTATAAAAGAGGGATGGCGCTCTTATACTGTCCGGAGCTGGGTGTGGATCCGAGGGTTAAGAGATTTTTTTAAGGCTGTTTCAAAACTGAGACCTTTGACAGCAAGATATGACTATACGTGGGACTCAAGCGTGGTCCTCGACGAGTTTAAGAAATAGGCCCCAAATGATAGTCTTCGCTTAGACATATTGACGCGCAAACTAGTGACACTTTTGGCGCTGAGGACTGGACATCGTATGCAGACTTTCACGCTCATCGATATTCGGTATATCGTGTCAAGAGGGGATCGGTTGGAAATCGAAATCTTGGAAGCAGTCAAAACCTCCAATGTAAGCAGAGCGTAACCGCTTTTGATCCTAACCTTCTTCAAGGAGGACACGTTAATTTGTCCAGCGATTGCTATAACGGATTACATTGAGAGAACTAAGGAAGCGTACACAAATTACGTAACGCCAAATTTCCCAATTTTGACCCCCCGCCCTCCCCCGGCGAGAAACGGGACCGTAACGCCTGAGCGTACCCCCCCCCCCCCCCTCCTTCTATTCCGTTACGTAACGGGTGCTGTGTCGTCAATAATTGCGATTTTTTTTCATAGACATAATTAGTTCTGAAAGGATCGGGTTTATACTTATTTTATGAAGTATACATTCATCTAGTAGTTTTATACAATTTTTTTTTGAAAAAATCTTTAATATGAACCGAGATAGATGCCTTCATTTGATGACGAAAAAAAAATTCTCTTCATTGTCCCATCGATATCCTCATAAAAGGTTATCTGTAAATAAAAACTCGATAATTTATCGATATCTCTACAAATGTAGCTATCGTTATGCGTAGCCATGCTTCTATTTAATTTATTTTTCACAAAATGCCTACAGTTTGGGCATTTTTCTCTATTTTCAACGCCCTTTTTTGTGTTCAAGCAGTCTTTAAAAATAGTAATTATGAAAATTTAAAAAATCGGCTACGTTCAACCTTAGTCACTGCAATTACAAAAATGTCAAACTCAAATGTTTTTGAGTATTCGGTGGGACAAGGTCGAAAAAAGTAGTTACGAGAAAAACGCGTTCAAAGTTTTCGTTCCGTTTTTCTTGATATAAAGTTATGTTTTTTTTTCTAGAATATTGACATTTACATTAAAGTATCCGGTCGCGGGCGATGTGGCGGTTCTTCATCTTCATTATGTTTCACAAAATAATAAGAGCCTGCACTTCATGTGAACGATGCCACACCTGTAGGGGCTGAGGACACTAACCGGTCGCGCTACCCGTTCTCACTAAAGTGATTGTAACTCCGTCAATTTTCGGACTTGCGACTAGAAATTTTGTCAACATATTTTTGATTAAGTACTTTCAAAAATGATAAAAAACAATTTTTTTTAAATCTTGCTTGGAGAAAGTGGGCAAGGGGAAAAGCTACTGTACAAGTCCTTGCACAGTGACTTCCCCCCTTAACTGACATTCCGTATGGAAAGCTGTCAACTTACCGCAGTAAATCTGCGGGCGAGTTTTAAATTCAGAACATGAAAATGCAAAAATTTTGTTATCTCTGGCAGTTATAAAATCGTTACGTAACGCACACCACACACCTTGACCCCCCCCCCCTCCCCTCGCGTACGTAGACCGTAACGTCTAGCCGGACCCCCCCCCCCCCCCCAAATCGTGTTACGTAATTTGCGTACCCCCCTAAAGAGCTGAGGGGCATGGAGAATCGTCTTTTAGTTTCAATGAGGAAACCCTAAGTCACTGGATTAAAAACAACATTACAGGATGGTAGTATAGACGTTAGCTATTTTGAGGCATACAGCACTAAACACGCGGCGACCTCATCGGCGGAGACGGGCGGTGTTAGTTTAGATTGTATCCGAAAGACGGCCGGGTGGACGGAAAGGTCTCTAGTATTTGCTACATTTTATGAGAGATTTTTCCGGATCGCAGAGAATTTGCTCTAACAGTATTAAACTCAAAGTAAACATATGAAAAATATGTTGTCAAGAGGTATTGGTCTTCATAGGCATATGATCACTCGCGTTTGGGGATTATAAAGAAACTTATAGAAATCTTTCGCGGCTTGTAAATAAGTCGTAACCAACGTAAATCAGCTACAATTTGATCTCGAGAAAGAGGCGCGAAATACAATTGTATGATTAAACGAACTTACCTGTAAATGAAGTTCTATCATAACTGTGTGTAGCGTCTCGTCCGAAAGATCAACTCCCTCCCTTGTAAACGAATTTCATTCCCCCATCTTGCATGTGTTTCACATGAAGAGTCCCTATAGATTACGACACAACTTTGAAGTAATGACGAGATCGAGTGTCGCGGTAATGACGGCGATTTTTTTTATTTGTAAAGTGTGGTGGCACCGGTGTGAGGCACAGGGGGACCACAATTTGATCTCTGGGAAGACGCGCTACATACAATTATGATAGATCTTCACTTACAGGTAAGTTCGTTTAATTGTTCAATTAGTAAATACGTTTCCACAGGGACTTGTAATAAATTAAAATGTTTGGCTGAATTCCCTTTTATTTAATAAAATATATGAGATTGAACAAAATGGTATATTCAACTGGAATAAAATATAATTGGAATAAAATAAACGCATTTTCCCAGAGTCGCTTTCAATCGATTGAAATGTTTGGTTGAAGTAATTATTATACGATTGAATATATCAAAGTGAACAAAAAAGTCTATTCAACTTGAATAAAATATTGTTAGTATGAACTGAACGCGTTTTCTCATTGTTAGTCACTTTTAATCGATTGAAATGTTTGGTTGAATTAAATATCATTCAGTTAAATATATCAAAGTAGATAAAATAGTCTATTCAAATTGAATACAATGTTACTAACATGAACTCAACCCTCTCTTTCTCAGTCATTTTTAATCGATTGAAATGTTTGGCCGAATTAATTATCACTCAATTGAATATATCAAAGTGAATAAAATAGCCTCTTTAACTTGAATTAAATATTATTAGTATGAACCGACACTGGTGTATGTGCGGTCGGGGTACCGCTTTAGCGGTATTTTGAGTTGTGCATGGCCGATACTGGGAGCAGCCACCGCTTAGCCGTGCACCGGCTGGCGCATCAACCAGTGAGCTCAAGGCCAATACTTCTGATACCTTGGTGTAGATACTTCCGTTAAAGTATGTGCACCGGAGAACCAGAAAAATACGGGGCCGTCGTAGGTTAAGACGACTTTGGGCGCAACGAAAGTTAGATTAGATTAGCGAAGTGCGGGTGAGGAGTGATAGAAATGGGTTCAATTGGAAAGAGTAATACGTAAAAACCCGTAAGGATACACATTGGAACTCAGGAAAAAATTATTATTAGTATAAACCAAACGTCTTTTCTCAGTCACTTTTAATCGATTGAAATATTTAGCTACATTAATTATCATGTAATTAGATTTATTTTAAAAAATCTAGCACGCCGAGATTCAATCGAAATATTATTTGATTCGAACCTAGTATTTTTCCTCGATAGCAACTCCAACGAATATAGTGCGTCGCGTTGTACGTGGAAAATTTGTGCGATGAACAGAATAGATCTGGGGATAGGATCGAAATCAGTGACGAATTGAATGTTAACACTGTGCGTGCCAAGGAAAAAATAAGGGCAACGCCACTCGCTGATTACTGGCATTGCTGGTGAATTTTCCCGAGCCCTTCGTATATTCCGGGGAAGCTTGTTCGCGAGAAGACTATCGCTGATTCTTTTTTATATTCCCCGTCCCCGCCCCTCGCCCACCGACACCCATTCCGACATTCGGGACACGTACTGCGACATACAAAAAAGACAAATCAGCGTTGAGAAAGAAACTCGGAAGTATGACCAGAAAAGAGAGAAAAAGAAGGAGAGAAAAGTTTGAAGCGCAATCGAGCAATACGGCTGGGCGTGAAAAACGTTATCAGCGAATATCGGCCGCATGTTGCGAGAATAATTAAATATGTAAAAAAAAACTTACGCATTGCTTCGATAATCATTGTGAAAAACACCACACTAATTGCTTCGGCAAACGTATAAACGATTATTTAAAAAAATCTGACCCAACTACCATCCGGATAATCCAGACAACAAACTAGACTGCAGTCGCGTATACCATCGAAACTTTTTTCAACAATTTCGAAAAATTTACTTGTTCAGGGACAGATGTGACATTAGATATCCCTGCCGCGACAGGAAAATCTTTCTAGTTCCCCCCAGGGAATGCGACTGGCGGATGTTTTTGTTCCACAATTCGCGGGCTGGATAAGGTCGGGTTGGCCCTGCTTATAAGCCGGTCGAGAATTCCCCATTTGTTTCGCGAGTCTTTTTTGACCTGGACACCAAGAAATAACGTGTTTTGGAGTCCGAGGAAGCGGATGCCAGATACTAAGGGATTTTCACCAGTATCCCTAGAGACGGTGGGCAAAGTCCCCAAAAGCCGTTAAACGAAGATAAACTTCTGGGGTATTGATATACATCAATAGTACAGGACAAAATTAAGTACGCACGGAGTAATGCAAAAGAGTGTACGCACCTTGCCGTTTATTTTAGATTTGTATGCAAAATGCTGTGATATATCCTAGTATATAACTAGGTAAGTAGCTGGTAATTACGCAACTAGTAACTAGGCAACGAGCTAGTCATTACCTAGCTGTGTGATATCACATCCTAGTTACTTTCTCCATACTTGGAAATGAGGAAATGAAATTATGACTTTCTTGGTCGGGTGAACATTAATTCCCCACAACTTTATCAGACCTCTAATTGGAAAATCTTATTTAGGCCTTTGAAAGGGCTTGACATTTTTCTACTAAGGACCGTTCAAAGCCCCGTAAGTTCGCGCTACAACGTAATTATTTCAGTAGAAAAATTTAAGGCTCGGGAAATCGGAGGTAGGTAATTTATAAACAGAAGGGGCTACTACAAATATAATGGACGTTTAGTATTTTTAGAGTTATTGAATTTTACTTTGATGTTGCGTTACGAAACATGGATTGGAGGATTAAAAACTCAACTAAAAGCTTAATTATCCAATTATTACTATTACTATTACTATAACTATACTATGACTATAATCATTTGCCATTTTTTTATTCAAGACGTGTAACGTCGAAGGTGCTTGGGATTCGATTGTTTTTTATTTTTTATGCGTGTGTACCAGCCGCCAATTAGTTCTCAATTCGTGCTGTAAGCACCAACAGGGCAGCCGCATTTGGGCCCACGAAAAATCCTGACGTTTTTTGGGGCTGCAGCGAGGATTCCCCGCCGGGTATATCCTTCACCGTACCCCATTTTCGCAAGCACCATGAATGACATTCTCGTTCTCAGTGAGCTGCTTGCGACTACTCCGAAAACCTGAAGACACGGCGTCCGCGACTGGCTGTGTTTCGCCACGGATTCCCGTTCTGCTCTGATACAGTGCGGGAGGTCCGTAAACGGAATTAGTCCGATTAAGATTGCATCACCTGCTCGGATGGACAGTGAGGCAGGATCAAGCTCAAAGTAACTGGCAAGTGTAACGGCGGAGTGAGGCGCGCGTATATAATTTGCTTGCATCTCCGTGTATACAGGGCGTTCCACTTAAATCGATCCACTCGAATATCTCTGGAATTGTTGACACTACGAAGGAACGTTTCGGACAAAAATTGAATGGTTTCCGATGGCACATCATTTGATTCGAGTAGATTTTTGGCATATGCACCCATAGAAGACCCACGAAGGTCAACTTAAAAAAAAATTGTATTGTACTTTTTCACAATGCACGAACCGATGCAGCTCGTAATTTCATACATTTGTACTGCATCGATTGGTGCATGACAAAATATGAGATCATTTTGAGAAGAAACAACAACGAAGTTAACTTCCTTATGCTCATTACGCTTCCCTTGGAAACAAAAATTTTCTCGCACCAGATCACGTGCTATTGAAAAACACATAACTTTTTTTCTGGGAATGTTTCACTATTGTCAACGGTTTGAAAGACACTCGAGGAGATCGATTCGAGTGACACCCGCTATATACACTTACGCATACATATATGTCTATATGTATATATATATATATGTAATCGGAGATCGCCGCTGTTGGCCAGGATTAGGAAACGGTGGAGTCTCGCGGGAAGGGACGGACGACCAAGGTAGAGAAGGGTTTGAGCCCTGTCCTGTCGGTGCTCGCGGTACGTGTTGGTAGTGTACCGGCTTTTGGTGCGCCGTGCTGCTGTCTCTCGCCCCGGACTTGTCTCTACGGTGTCGTGGCTCTCGGCTGACTCCGGTCGGCTGATGCTGAATTACGTCCTAGCCTATATCCCCTGGACCTATCGAAGCACCATAGCTAGCGCCATAAAATACCATCGCGCTAGGAGATCCGGAAGATCGGTACGTCTCTCCGCGCGCAATCCCGGTGCCTATTCCCTTCGCAAAATCAGCCGCCGAAAATTTAATACCCTTCGCGACGCGAGAGCCCTTTTAAGTACGCAGATTATTGTGATCGATTTTACGCGCCAAGTATTTATAACTATGGATGACATTGGCGGACGCCCGGTGCGGCCCCCGTGATCTCAAACATCAAGCGGCATTGGCCTGTACACGGAGCGGTAGCTCTTCTCGCGAAATATAAATACTGGAGCATAGGGACGGATGATGAAGGGTGGGGTAGACACGACGAGGGCACGCGAAGGAACATTGGAAATAAAACAATAATAATAGTAATAATATTAGTAATAAATGTAACAAAAATTTGAGGTTTTTGCTAAGAAACTGTGTTATTTTTATAAAATATAACAATGCCAAGTTACGTTAGACATGATGATAACAATAATTGTAATAATAATAATAAATAACCGACTCTAGTGGATGGGCCGTTTAGGTTCGGCTCTGGCGGTAAACCGAGTTAAGCTATGCATGGCCAATACTTGGAGCAGTGACCGCTTAATCGTGCACCGGCTGGCGCATCAACCAGTAAGCGGAAGGCATATACTTCTGTTGCTTTCTGATGAAGAATATGGCGCCGTCTATGCCAGTACGGCTTTTCCACTGTTTCTCCCGTACCCTCGGCAAGTGGGGTATAGTGTAGCCTAAGCCAGCTGTGGACGCAACGAAACATTAGGTGAGGGATTCAATTGGGAAGGGTTATACACAAAAACCCGCAAGGGTAGGTATATGTTGAAACTCAGGTAATAGAAAATTTGAAGATAAAAAACATATATACCCACATACACTAATGATGCTGAACTTAAGATCATTTTATAAGAAACTCTGCAAAATCACATTAGAAACAAATCAATAATAACAGTAGTAATGATGAATGTGAAAAATGTGCTATTTTTAATAAGAAAGTATGCTAAACTCCATTGGGAATAACGAACGAAAGTACAGCCGAACCTCGATATAACGAATTTCTAGGGAGGTTTGTTATATCAAATTTTCGTTATATCGAGATCATGTTCTTTAAAAAAAATGTACTGGTACTATAAATATAGGAATATTTTTTAAAGAATGAACGGTTCAAATTAGAGCATTTTTTACAAGTAATTAGCAATTAGAGCACAATGTATAATATTATGTCGTTTCATGTTTTCGGGTGTCTATAGGAAGGGAATGGATAAATATTAGTTATATCGAAGATTTCGTTACATCGAGGTTCGACTGTGTAATCATTTCATAAGAAAATATGCCAAATTACATTTAAAATAAATAATAATAGTAAGCATGAGAAAACGCACTGTTTTCATGAGAAACTCCGCTAAATTACATTAGGGCTATATAAATAATAATAACAGCGATACTGGTAAGTGTATTAAAAAAAACACTACTTCATATAAGAAACTGTGGTGAACTGCATTGGGAACAGCGAACCAAAATATAAAAATTTCATACGAAACTCTGCTAAATTACATTCAAAGTAGATAATACCAATAATAAAATTAATACAAATTCATGTTTATTCATTTAAAAGACTATTCTAAATTTCGCGTACACACGGTCATTGGTATAATAAAAATAATAATCAAAATAGTGAAAATCTGCGTTCTTTTTCATTTTTTTTAACACAAATTTAAAAAAAAAATATTTCCTTATTTTTTTGCCGGTTGCACAATTTTCATTACATCTAAAGTGAATTTTTTCTACGACGAACGCAAGGCTGCCGCACGCCATAAAATCCCTGCGTAAGTGGACAAAAAACGACGGAGCAATGACTCCAAACCCGAATAAATCGTGTAATACCTTTCATTCACGGCGGTGTGCCAAAAAGAGTAGAAGACAACACTCGAAAAATAATACGAGACTACAAAGACTCGTTAGCGGCGGAAGGAAGGAAGGAAGGAAGGAGCTCGAAGGAGTAACGTGGAAGAAACGAATAAGGCTCTCACGCAGCGTCGTAATTTCTAATTAGATTTTCGTACTCTCGTTCCACAGTGAAGCGGACCAAGGGTAGCGCAAGACACGGGACGAAAAGCTCGCAATATTTTCCCGAGCAATTTACGGCGACTAATTTATGTACTCCGGGTTAAAAGATTGCACTTCATTCGAGGCAATATTGGCCCTGAACAGAGCTCGCAGTCTTCGCGGTATTATATTACGTCGAGGAAGCTGAATCCCCCTTCCTCTTCGTTTAATTCTCCGTAAACTTTTTTCCGTTTTTCCCGGCATTAACATTTTATCGATCTTTCATTCTTCATTAATGGCGCAATCAAGCGTTTCTTGTTATTCGGCGATTTCCTTTTTTTTTCAACCTTTTTGCGAAAATCAACTGCTCGGTCAATTGCCGGGGTGTGACTGACTGCGATAGTATTTGCATCGGAAAAGTGCTCGTCGTCTCGTCGACTTGGACTAAGCCCATGCAAATAGGAGTCTCAAAGTTTTTATGAGAATTAATATTATCACAATTTCTTTCGTATTTTTATCCCCCATTGTTTCTTCGTACCCCCTTAAGAACTTTTACGAATTTTAAAATTGCCTTAATGACGTTATTACGGAAGGCCATTATTTTGAAGCTTTTGATGCAACTTCGATAGCGGTAAATTTGCAAGTTACCAGTGAAGGTAGAGAACGTAAATACAGGGAGGAGAATTTGATGATCTTCGTTCCTCGCGAATATCGCTTATTGGCTCACCAACCTTAATACAAGTGCATCGCCGAGAAGCCGAGTCGTCTCGGGATCACCTTTATTGAACCCCTCGACCGTGTATACACGTGATGAAAGAACTTTGAACAAGTTTGACCCCTTTTTTGAGACGCGAAACTTTTTCAGTTCATGACGTTTTTTTTCGTCCGCGAAGAAAAAATTGTGGGAGAAACGAGGGAGAAAATAAAAAGCTCGAGATGTGATGAGTCCTTTTTTTGCTTATACGAGTATTGAGGTGGTCACCAACTGCAATCGACTTGTCGTTGACAATTAGTATTAAATACGATTTCCGTTAAATCGTGCAGGTATTATATTTTCTGGCGAATATTGATATTATTGTATCGTCGAAAAACTTGAAACCCTAACGCGATTTTTTGCCCACGACCCGTAAAAATAAAATTCCTAATTTTTTTCAACTCGTATCGGCTAACAATTTATTAACCGCACTTCCGTTTCCTCTAGATATTTTATTTCTAGTCTCAGAGTGATTTTTCAAAAACTACAAAAAGCTGAATGACTGAAGGAAAAAAAATCGTCGCGAATTGAACGACAATCTCGCTCTTTTCAAGTCCCTTTGTGAATAAATTCCCACTGCCCTTTGTCGGTTACTTGCACGCAGCTCCATGAAAATGGGAAGGTAGGGGAAAAAAACGTTCGCGACCTCCGAGTGAGTAAGAAAATATAGTACAAAATGAGAAGAAAAAAACCATAATTCGAAACGAATTAGACCCAGGAAGTACAAATCGTTCGATCGAATAGTGATCCCAATAGAATGAAGCCCGATTTGTGGAGCTTGGTCCGAAAATGAATAACACAGAAGAATAAAAGATAATAGTCGATTTCCGCGAGGGTTCGTCGTTAAATCCACAGATGACGCTAAAATCCACATCATCTTGATCCCCGTCAGAATTTCATCCCATTTCGTTCGAGCTTGAGTATCCCAGCGCGTTGTTTTAATCCCAACCAAATATTTCCACAGTACAAACACAGACACGCGACATATGACTCGCGATCTGTGAGCCCGCTATCAGTTATATTAAATCAAAGTAGACGCCGAGATAGGCGAGAGCAAGTCAGATAAATTTTCCCACTTCCGACCTCCGGCACACGGGAATGGGAGTGTCACGGCTTACGAGGGTAGTGCTCGAGGGCGAATGTGAGCTCTCGTACGAGCAGAACTCGAGATTTCGAGTTACTTTTTATCGCCGTAATATCCTTGCCTATCTATATATACTCTGTGCGAGTGAACGACGCACAGACGCGGGCATTTTATCACGATTATCAACAATCACCATGCAATAGTTTTCGGCACTTTCAGTAGCTGTTTTTTCACATAATGCAATGGCTGGGTCGAGTATCTCTTCGATTTGCGATTGGTTCGACCGAGACTATCGTTTTATAACCTTTTGCGATTACAGTTTTCCATGGTAAATTCATCGGTAATTGTCTTACTCAAAGTTCTTTTCTGCTGCATCTGTTCGGCCGAAAAATTCCGAAAAACTCTTCACTCATTTGCGACGCGCGTAACGGAAAAATGGGCACTCAAAATAAAATCATCCGCTCAGGCAAGTCACGTATATTTCGGAATGTGGCCAAAATCAAACTATTCTTAACTTTCATTTTACAATATTTTCAGGCGACTTTGCATTGAAAATGTTTACTTTTCTTTTGTCCGCCCCCCTCTCCTCCGCTATTAAAAAAATTAGCCCCTAAACCTTCCGAGAAAGTAGATGGTCCCAAATAATTTTCTGCACGTTCAATGACGTCAACAGTAGCCCCAGAAGCCAGCAACAAAAAAATCCACTATGAGAGGACAGCGTCACATACTGACAACATACGGGCAACATACTGAGAAGAGAGACAATGTCACATACTGAGAAAGTATGTGACATTGTCACATACTTTCTCGTTCCCAGAATCCCGTACTACGGCATCAACGGCCTCCGCACGCGATTTACCAATAGTATTGTAATCGGACCCAGCCGTTGAAAGGAAATAAATCGCTCGCAGCAAACGAGCGAAAGAGGAACTTCGAAGGACAATTTAATTTCTGCAATCAAAAGACTTCTCGCACCACTCGTTGCGCGATAGCAATTTCCAGTTTTTTTTAATGTGCTAACCCGCATAATTGAACTTTTCACACGCTTTTCACGCTGTCGTGGAGCACAAAGACACGGGGGTAGTGAACGAAATGAGACTACAAAAAAAAAGGCTAGGACACAATTCACACCGCAGCAAGAGCCATGCAATGTAAACTCTTGGTACACGCTCTCTCTCTCTCTCTCTCTCTCTCTCTCTCTCTCTCTCTCTCTCTCTCTCTCTCTCTCTCTCTCTCTCTCTCTCTCTCTCTCTCTCTCTCTCTCTCTCTCTCTCTCGCTCTCTCGCTCCCTCTCTCTCTCTCTCTCTCTCTCTCTCTCTCTCTCTCTCTCTCTCTCTCTCTCTCTCTCTCTCTCTCTCTCTCTCTCTCTCTCTCGCTCTCTCTGCAGTTCCCGTCCCAGACATCCTTAAATCCGAAATAACGCGCAGTTAATCAAATGTAACGCGAACGAAGATTCTGGAAATTGTGCGATAGCATAAGTGCTCGAGCACTTGTAGAGGCAAACACGTTCGCGAAGTTCACAATTGAGGTCGGATATACCTGAAATTCATTGCTTTGCTTCTATTACGATGAGAAATAGGATAAAATGGCCAAATCATTATCATTGACTCCTCATAAAAAAATAAAAAATTTGAAATTTCACGTAAAACTTCGTCGTTTTTCTGTCAAGAGAGAGAGAGAGAGATTGATTTGCTTGATTAATGCTTTTATTATGCCCTAGTTGAAACTTAAGGGCAAAAATAATAGTAAGCATCAAACATAGCAATTTGCTCGTACAGAAGGGGAACAATACAAAATAATACGAAATGAACCTAAAGTGCCGAAGCGTACAACATCGTACGCGCGCGACAAATCATATGCAATGAAGCTATATCCTAAATATCATACAAGCTCTTACGGGTACGAGAATGATAAGAATGAAAACTAAATTTTACAAAATAATACAAAGTCATGCGAAATCGTACAAGATCATACACAATCATAGAAAATAATACATTAGCTTACAAATTCAGCTCAACTTCAAAAATTTAACTTGTACGTCGGAACATATTCAACATATAGGACTATAATATTTTAAAAAATAAACCGTTTCTATTCCCTAGAAACATTAGGGACTACTTGAAACATTAACGCGACTAAATTCAGAAGTATCATTATATAATTGTACAATCAAGTTATCGCCAAAATACTGAATTGCCTCTACTACTATTACCTTCAAAATGATTTCCTTCACGACTTTACATGATAGTTATTGACATCGAGTTCTGGGTGTAACACCTTCTTCTTCGACATTTAAACATTTCCACGGAGTCAAGAGAGAAAAGCATCGCTAAATTTCGAGATTACGCTAATTATAATGGTCTCAGAGCCTCGCAAAAGCGGAATCCGAAACACGACATTCATTACATTATTCTTCTGTTCCGATGGTCCATTTTACCCCACCTCTTTGTTTTTGGCTAATGCAGTTGCTACTTTCGAGGCACACATCGTTAGGGGATACATAATGTATTCATGTACATGGTACATGGTCTATGCAGCATACATATAAATATAAATATGTATATACGTATAAACGTATGTATCAAAGTGTGTATAGGTGGGGGGGAGGGGGGCACTCTCGGTGTACCACGAAGACGACAAGAGTAGTGGCACTGGCAGACATTGCCACGAATTAAGTTTTACCCACTTCCCTCCGGGTGTGCGCGAACGCTTCAACCTTCCCATCAGCCCTTAACCTCTTCCCTCCGCTCCTCCTTGCAGACAATTCTGAGGTGCGGCACTGGTGGTACATTCATGGGTACACGCTCATATCCGTAGTAACAATGGTAACTTGAGGGAAACTTAACTCGGTGCTTTTACGAGCACGGAGGAAAATAATTAAAACGCCATTGCGCTCTCCTTGCCGTGCGTTCACCCGCGGCGCTCTTTCGATCTTCCAAACCCACTGGTTCTTGTAAAAGCCGTGAGGTTAGCTAAAGCCCCGTGCACACGCTCCGCATCGCTCCGGTCCGAATCTGAGATCGAATTAGTTTCGGAGGTGCGTTTTTTTTTCGGAATAAAAACGGTTGTAGAGCGCGTAGTATTGATCGATTTCGGGTGTGAGACCCAAGCCAACTTAACATTTTTCGAGTATTATTCAATTATTGGGATGAAAACTGTTTTAGGGCGTGTAGCGTCGATCGGCACAGGGTCTAAGGCTCAGCCCATGCCAAAACCCAAAAATCTTCGAGAATAATTAACTTTTTGTACGAACATAGTTCTCGGCCACGTTGAATTGATCGGTGCAGGATGCGAGACACCGCATTTGCACCAAAACTCAAAAATCTTTTAAGGTAATAGGTTTTTCGGAATAAGACTGGTTTCCGTCGGCGTAGAATTGGTCGAGGTAAGTTCTAAGACTCACCCCTTCTCATAAACTCGTCGAGAATAGCTGCTCACGGGACTTGAGGCCGCCCCCTTAAATCTACCTTCGAGCTAGCCGCTCACATATATATGCACTGGGCGATACAAGCTTATTTCCCCATCCCTCCTCGTGAAGTGCTCCAGGCCGAAGACTAGGCGAGAATTTTATTGCTCGCTCAATCGTGCCTTTATCGTACGCGAGGAAATTCTCATAGCAACGATTTTCCTGTGTTTGTCATTCTCCTCCCTTAAGCTTTCTTCGCATTCTACGATATCGTTTTTTAACCACCCTGGACGCCACTATTTTCCTTTCACTGCTCCGCAGTTCAGCTCTGTCGTTTTGGGGCGTACGAGGCTTTTCTATATGAACCTCCAACGACAGCCCTCAGGGCATACCACGAAAAGCAAAGGCGACGCAATAATGTCTGTGAATACGTGGGTGTTCTTGTGCACATATATATATATATATATATATATATATATATATATATATATATATATATATATATATATATATATATATATATACATTTTATGGTTTACGTGCGTGTTCTGAGGCAGTTTACCCTAGCCTACCCTAGCCCTTAATCCTCACAGGTAAAAAAAAAGTTTCGCCTCTGCGTTATGCTGCAAAAAGTCACAAAGTTGCCACACTCAAATTTTTCACGCCTTGCGAATTTTGTGAACATTCTCTCCGGACATGACCATCGAATTCAATTGTTGTAACTATAACAATTAAAGATAGGGGTACTTTCGAGAACGCGGAGCTTTTGCAAAGCACTCAAAATGATCAACATACACAACCAATAATACACGCAAAGGAGAACGACCGTGCTCAAAATACTCAACAAATGGAACAGAAAGTGGAAAAAGCTCCCGATTTATATGGTCTCGACAAAATCTAACAAATGTTTGCCTGAGGCTGCGTGAATGGTGGCGTAAAGTATGATTTTTAGTCTCACCTTTGTGTGTGATCCCCTTTTACGGGTAGGGTACTCGGGCAGGATGATCTTCTTATAGGCGGACGTGTGCGACACTTCTCCGCGAGAAAGATCTGGGTGACTCCACCTGGCGGATCACGAGGGAACCAGGACATTATTCCAAAGGAAGCCTGCCCCCTTTCTTTTGGCTTTAAAGGAAAATGCTTCGAACAAAAATGTATTGGTATCGAGGGAGTACCGGAGTGACGAACTGATTTTCACCTTGAACAACAATGCCAAGGTCAATGTGAATTTTCATAGGAAAACCTCAAAAAATTTTCGTACTTGATGTTGTTCCCGAAAAACGGGCCCGTATTTGATAATTTATTTCGAATCTCTCGACAATGACGGATGTTTCCTGACCACTCGAGACAAGACAGAAACTCTCACCCCTGTCGGGCTTAGTGGCGTTGGTGGATTACACTTTGCTGTTTACTTATGGTTTCAACTACACGACGCAGTTTGCGCAGGAGAAATGATTCGTGAGGTATTAGAGATGTACGAAATGTGGAGACGTATGGACGCGAGTTCCTCCATCATAGGCCAATCCTCTAGGGCAGCAGTGCTGTAAAGGGTGTCTCCGATGGAGCTGTGAAATTCTCCCCGACAATAATAGATTTTTGTTTCTTCAAAATACTAACTTAAAACGAGAATAATTTTGAGCATTGAATTAACCTAAAAATTGTATAGGAATTAACACAAAAATTAATGCTTTCCCCAAAAAAACAAAGTTTAGAACCGAACCTTCTGACAAAAGCAATAACCATAGACTCGTATTTGCCTTCTGGAGATTCTTAGCCCTCTCAAGTGAATGAATACCTGACCTTGAGAGAAAAAAAACTGAATAAAAACCAATTGTGAAACAAAACTGAAAAGTGTGTTAACTCAAAAACCCCGCCGCATTATCCGTAGGTGCATGGGATTTCATCGTCTGCGAGTGAGCCCCGGAGCCGGGTGATAACAAACTAGCGTATTATCAATATAGACACCCGGTAGATGAGATTTGTATAGATATCCCAGACCCGCCGGATCGTGTCTCATTACAACTGCTGATCACACGTACCAGTGTGACGAGCACGTACAGTGTCCTACGAGCGTAAACATATTATCGAGATCGTCTGGGCCAAGATATCGTGAGTATGGTAGACGTGATTCTCCGTGCACCACAAATACATGTATATATATGTCCGTATATATATTTCTTCAACTACTGTATCGCAGAGAATAGAAATTCTCCAATACCGCAACGATAAAAAGTGCACATATATCTCACTGTTGCTACTCAGTTTCCCCGTATCACCATGTATTACAATTATTCATCAAGAGGACCAGGGTAGAGCGAATCTTACGAGTAATAATGTATTTTTCGTGTCACATCCTGCGACGTAGTCGCTGAACTTTCACTATGATTTTTCCGAAAAGTCGTAAACCAGAAAATATATAACTGTGAGCGAGATGACTCGGAGATCACTTGCCAACAAACCCTAGCGCAGTTTCGTTTTTCTACCCGCATGGGAAGCAAAGATAAACCAAAGCCTCCGGAAAACTCCATACGACTCAGTCATAAACCCCGGCCGCGATGTAAGCCGAGTGCAAGTGGAAGGCCCACGAAGCGCATAGCTGCTGCGTTATAGCGAGGCGACTCGGCATCGAGGCCCAGGACAACAAATCCAGATAAACAAATCCGATCCCACACGCCTTTCCCACGAAAAACCCACAGCGAAAAGACTTGTATGCCCCTTCTTCTGATTGGTCTATAGGCAATTTCAATCTCGTGCGGTCTTGGTCTGTAAGACTGAAAGAGCTTACATATCGAAAACCCCCTTTTTCCCTACTCTACCCAAATATGGAATCTGGAGGAGGACGGCCCAGAGGACAAATGCAACGTTAGTCGTGATCCACCATCAGTCCGAACCCAAGATCAAGCCTTAATCCAGCAGTCTATCATTGAGTCTAACATACAGTCCAACATCATCTTTAAAATAAGAAAAAAATCTTCTAATCAAACTCCAATCTCGTATCGCGGGTCATAAATTTGTTCCGCGTTTAGTAACCTACGTTCGTTTTCTTTACAGTAAGTTAGTATTTACGCCGAAGTAACACAGTCCGATTGTAAACCGATTCCGTGCTTTCACTCTCGCGAAACGACCCGCCGATCATCCGAGAAAACATTGTAAACACAGCGTGTGGGCGTCCTATCGACTACCATTGTACCACCAGCGTACTGGGCCTAGAGCGAAGGCCCTTCGTCCCAGTCCGAACGACCGCCATTCGACAAACGTAAGCTAACTGTACCATTTTTTGTATCACTCTCTTTATCCGCCAAACTGTATTTCCCTCGTGTCTCCGACCGCCCAACTAGACGGTACTCGGCAATAAATGAAAGTCTGTAAATTGTAGTCACTCGCATAAATCTTAACCACTTGAAGCCTAATTTCTCCCTTTCACACACCTCCTTTTTTACCCTTAGGGGCCGTCCATAAATTACGTCATTTTAAAATAGGGGGGGGGGGTCTGGTCGTTGGATGACGGTAACGATAATTGGATTATGACAATAGGAAGGATAGGATGATTTCGGGGGGGGGGGGCTTAAAAATCAGCCAAAATCGATGACGTAATATATGGAGGGCCCCTTACCCCATGCTATTGCGCTAGGCGTGGGCAACGAAATTGTATGCTCTCATCCCTTCCGGATGTGTCAACTGCAAAGGAAATGGAAATAAATAAAAAAATATGAGGGAGTCAATAAGATGTTGCTAATACAATCATCCCGTTACCGCGTTCTTCGCGCAAAAGCTGCTGGATATTAGTGCAGTCGTGCTGTTGCGGAAAAACCCCGTAATCAGAAAAAAATAGAAAAAGGCCAGTTTTTTGACAAGTGATTCTGTAGGTGCCGCGGGTGCTAAATCCAAGTTTGCCTAAGAATTGGGGTGCAGAGTATTTGTAGGATTTTTAGGGGTTGAAGGGGATGGGGGTGGATTTATGCCAAACCACAACCCCTACGAGGTCGGCTCTGTACGACAAAATGTTCAGAAAAATCCGGACTTTAGTTTTGTCCACAGCGCCGAAGTCGTGGAAGTTTATTTTGGGGGTGAAAACGGGGGGTAAAATTTTGAAAAATCAGTCTTAATTCAATAACTCTCTAGGAAAAATTCTTACACTTTTTGTTCAAATGGGAATGTTGTAGCCCTTGAAAAGACGCGTCGATCGAGTATTTGACCATCACTCTCCTATAATATCTTCAACCCCAAAAAAATTGTTGAAATACCAAAAAAAAACGTTCATTGAAAAACTCAAAAACAATCAATTTTTCAGGCAGGGTTTAAACGTATGAAATGTAGAGAATAATTTACTCTATATTTTCGTTTCCATGGACCACGCGTGAATTTTGATTTTCCAACCACTCGCGGGGGTTGCAAATTCAAAATGAAATTTTGGGATAACTATTGACCGCACGACTTCACCGCCATGGAACAATTTTTAACTCGGACCCTCGGCTATATTTTTGTCCCCAGCTTCAAACTCGTATCTCTTTTTTTCGATCAATAGTTTCTCCAGAAGTTCATTTTGAATTTTCAACCCCCGAGACGGGCTGGCCAAAGCAAAATTCGAAGGTGGTCCATAGAAACGGAAATAAAGAGAAAATTATTCTCTACATTTTGTACATTTAAACCATCCCTGAAAAATCGATTGTATTTTAATTATTCAATAAACATTTTTTTTTAAATGCTTCAACCATTTTTTTGGGGGTGAATATATGATTGGAAAGGGAGGACCAAATACTCGATCGACGCTTCTTTTCAAGGGCAACAAAGTTCCCATTTGAACAAAAATTGTATGAATTTTTCCTGAAGAGATATCGAATTAAAACTGATTTTTCTACATTTCACCCCAATAATGAACTACCACGACTTCGGCGTAGTGGACGAAATCAAAGCCCGGATTTGTCTGAACATTTGGTCTTCCGGCGCCGACCTCGTGGGAGTTGTAGTTTGGCATTAATCCACCCCCATCCCCTTTCATCCCTTAAAACAAAACTCTACACCCCGATTTTTAGACAAACTTGGATTTAGCACCCTCGGCACCTACAAGATCACCTGTCAAAAAACTAGCCTTCTTCTAGTTTTTTCCGATTCCAATTTACAGCACGACTGTACTATATGTAAAAAAAGAAAAAAAATGTCACTGCTAAAAGGGATGAGAGCATAATATTTTGTTTCTTTCTTTATTGCGTACGCCTAGCGCAATAGCACGGGACGAGGGTAGAAAGGGAGATGTGTGAAAGGAAGGAATTAGGCTTTGAGTGCCCCCATGATTAAGAGATATGCGAGTGACTTCGACAGGTGCATACACACTTTGCAGACTCTCATTTATTGCCGAGTGCCGTCCGGTTAGGCGATCGGAGACATGAGGAAAACGGTTTGCCGGATTAAGAGAGTGAAACAAAAAACAGAGCTACCGTTAGCTTACGTTTGTCGAATGGTGGTTGTTCGAACTGGGACGAAGGGCGTTCGCTCTAGGCCTGGGACGCTGGTGGTACAATGGTACTCGATGGGACGCACACACACTGTGTTTAGAATGTTTTTTTCGGATATCTCGTTCGGTCGGTTCGCAAGAGTAAATCGGTTTACAATCGGACTGTGTTATTTCGGGACAAATAGAAATCGGGGAACTCGGAGCGAGAGGAATGCGCGAGGTAAGATGAATCATAAGCCTAGCCACTAAACAGTGTGTGCGAGAACAGTGCTCCCGTTGGGGTTTGGAGGGGCGGCGATGAGGTGAATAAGTGTGAAAGTATCAACTGTGGTGGAAGCACGCGTCTCGAGTGAGAAAACAATATCGATTTTTTGACAAAACGATGTAATTTTTGGTAAAGTTTAACATCGTTTCAGTTTATTTGAGTTGCTGACATTGATTAGAGACAGGTAGGTAAACACAATGAAAGTACTAATTATTAATATAATAAGAGCGGTTTGTCAAAAATTTTCAAGGTTATTGCGTGATTTTTTGTTAACTCGTTAACCGCCTAATGGGCTAAGATGAATACAAGCTATCGCAAACGCGGAATAGTTTATAACGTACCACTATTTATGTTAGAAAGGGTGAAATTGAACATTTGGTCCTGCTTCAACTGATGTTTCTACCAGGGGGAAGAAAAAGAACTTACAAATGATCAAAATGATATGGAAGCAAGATTATTCAGACTAATCCTACAGAACTTAGACGATTGGCTTATCAAATTGATGGTATTGAGAATGAAACCACTTTTATATGCGAAAGATGCCAATAATTCGTGTCCTATCATTATCCCAGCGCTGTTTCATCTTGCTCCGCATACGGAGTAAGATGGGAAAAATGAAGGTTTAATAAAAAATATATATTGTATGGTACAAATCAGAAAGGCTCATTATTTCTTCCAAAATTAAACGATTAATAAATGTTGATTAGTTTTAAAAAATAATTAAAGTGGACTGACTCATGTATGTATTGTTTTATTTGAACATCATCTTAGCGTTATCATTTTGGCCTGACTTCCCCTACTTACTTTTTATTTTTTTTAAACCTTAGGTTATAAGACGCGGAACAGAAGGTATGAGTCGCGATGCGCGATTGGAGTCGATTAGAAGAAGTCTTTCTCGTTCGATTGTTGCTGCGAGACTCTAACAAGTCTAACAAAGGTCAGCGATAGACTGTTGGGTTAAAATTAGATGTTGGGTTCGGGCTGATGTTGGATTACGGCTGACGTTGCATTCGTCCTCTGGGCCTTCCCTCTCCAGATTCTACATTTGGGTCGAGTAGGGAAACGTGGGTTCTTTGTGCCTTACAGACCAAGAGCACATGAGATTAATTGCCTATAGACCTATCAGAACGAGGGACATAGAAGTCTGTCCCTGTGGGTTTTTCGTCGGAAAAACGTGTGGGGTCGGATTTGTTTATTTAGAGTTTAGGGCCTCGGCGCCAAGTCGCTTCGTGATAAGGCAACAGCTATGCGCATCGTGGACCTTCCACGTGCACTTGGCTTTCATCGCGGCCCGAGTTTATGACCGGGTCGAGTGAAGTTTTCCGAATGCCCTTGACTATCTTTGGTTCCCATACGGGTTGGAAATCGAAACTCCGCTGGGGTCTGTTTGTGGGTGATCTCTGAGTCATCTGGCTTGCAGTTATGTATTTTTGTTGTTTTACGACTTTTCGGAGAAATCGGACCTAGAACCGTGTATTCGTCAGAGTCGCGTGGATTAAAGGGACCATAGAAAAAGTTCAGCTACTACATCGCAGGACGTGGCATGAATCAGCAGATTTCGAAAACAAGTAACTAAGCATTTCTAACATAAATAATTTCCAACCTCGCGTCAATTGTACTTTGAAATATTTTTTTCATCGTATTGACTGGCGACGTTGAAAGCTTTTGGAAACACGATGTTCTCTATTTTCCAAAATTATTCTCGCACCGCTATTATTACGTCATTTGTTCAATCGAGTCTTCGCCCTTTTTTCCTTCGTCAAACACAAGAAGTAAAAAAAGAGAAAGGCAAAAAAAACTATTTTTTTTTCCAAGTTGTAAACGGACGAAAAAACTGAAAGCGTACAATAGAGAAAAGGAAATATGAGAAAGCGAGAAAAAGGAGGACAAGTGACTCGTATTATCCATTGAATCCGGCTGGTTTCTTCTCTCCCCCATCTAAGAAAAAAAAAGGAAATGGCAGTGCTCGACATTGCGAAACGAGATCTAATAAGTTAACTTGGAGCCAATCCCCGTATCGGCTGACTGAATAACTGCAATCCACCTGTCATGAGCAGGGATACTTTAGCCGACAGTGAGGAGCTATCGAACTGTGCACGTGGTGGAGGGGGGAGGGGGTGGTACGCGCGTTACGTGACTACACGGCATAGAGAGACAGAGGGAGGGCTTCATATACACGACAACAATCCGCAACATGAGGAGAGAGAGAGAGGGAGAGAGAGATAGAGAGAGAGAGAGAGAGAGAGAGAGAGAGAGAGAGAGAGAGAGAGAGAGAGAGAGAGAGAGAGAGAGAGAGAGAGAGAGGACGACGACGACGACTGTTGAGTACATCTACGTGCAGTTGAGCAAAAATATTGTTTCCTTCGCTTCCATAAAATTTATCAAACCACTACCCTTACCCTAGGGGTGTCCCGTTCGGGGTTGCCCCGGGTCTGCCGGAGAAACCGGGGAGTAAACAGAGCAAAATGTTAGGAGGAGGGAAAAAATAAAATTGAAATGGAAGGAAAAAACGATTGCAACAGAAACATTGCTGCAACAAGACGGACAGAGAGAGCGAGAGAGAGAGAGAGAGAGAGAGAGAGAAGGAACTGGACACACGTACCGCGATATACGGAGGCGAGAAACCCAACGACGATAACGCCTCGCTTAATCCAATTTATGCGCGCCGTCCTTTGTCTTCTTCGTAAAACTTTTTTCCCCATTCGCTGCAAATACGTCAGAAATTCCGCGCTACTAAAGTACCCGGTACGATTATCAGAAATGCAACCTATGGATACGTTGAATTGATTGGCGTGTACAAGGTTGTGGTGAGGGGAAGGAATGGGTTACGTAGTTACACTGTTGCATCCATCTAATGATCGCCAAGCTCGGTCGAGTGTCGGCGCTGAGTTGAAATCTCATAATTAATTATTCCCCAATTAATATAGAATATTTCATCATTGCATATAGAATATTGCATCGATTTTACGGAAATCTCTGTTGGCGGCCCTTAAAGGATTCAAGGACTACCATTCCCGAATATGTGGTATTCGCATTTTTCCTCTTCCGAGGTAATCCGCTGTCTTTCCGTTCACGATCTTTCTCTCTCTCTCTCTCTCTCTCTCTCTCTCTCTCTCTCTCTCTCTCTCTCTCGGCCTGGGAGCTCCCCTTTAAAAAGCTTCGGAAGACCACGAGCAGAGTGCCAGAAGCTCCGACAGCGGCATCCATTAGCGGTGGTAAATGTTGTGGAAATTCGGTTATAAAAGTGACGCTCGAGCTCCTGGGCTCCTTCTGGGCGTTTAGGCAACAGAGAGAGAGTAGAGAGAGAGAGAGGAGAGAGAGAGAGAGAGAGAGAGAGAGAGAGAGAGAGAGAGAGAGAGAGAGGGAAGGAGAGCCGATATTTATCTTCCCGTTGTGTAGCGCAAGTCCACCGCGCTAATCCCGAACTATATCCTCCGATATACCCTTACCTACCCTTTACCTACTACCCTTTATCCGCATTACGAACCACCGGAGACCCTTCCGAAACTTCCTGCCTATATGGAAAATTTCGCCCCTTTCCGCTGTCCACTGTCAGTAGCGATCGTTCGCCCTGTGGCATACAAAGGCCAATAAATAATTGAAAATATCTGTGTACGATTGTCCGGAAAGGAATCGATCGTTCGTGGAAGCGCCTATTGCATATACGTGTATGTATGTACACTCGGCTAGAATTCATTGGGTTTGTACGAATTATGTGAAATTTTATGATTTATTGCCCAATTTCCAAAGTCAAGCTCCGAGAGCCTTCTGTACCGTCCCCCAACCCTCTAGCCCCTTTAATCGTCATCCTCGTCGCATTCAACTGAGTCGGCTCAGCGTTGTTTGTGGTCGCACAGACCTGGCTTGACGAATCATTCGCTCGGATGACTGATCGAACCGACGCTCACGGACCAATTTCCGGCAAAATAATATTTCCACCGTCCTCATTGACGTGTGTACGCGTTTGCATTCAACACTGTGAATGGGACGCGTATAGCATATATCCGTGGTACGGTAAAATGCAGCGTTTCATCGGACTACCTAACGCAACTGGCCCAGTTTACAAATGAACGAACAAATAAAAGGGCACATATATCGTACATATCATGTCTATATGTACAGAGTGTCCCGAAATAACATCGAAGCTTCTTACAGGATAGGTAGGTCCCGAAATTCTGACAAGAAAAGTCCTCACTCGTGTTTCTCTGCGACACACCGCTGTTTGAATACCAGCTGATTAGCGACAGCCAATCCAATGAGCAAGCGCGGGGCAGCTTACGCGAGTGGGGAACTGGCCAGGCCCCTTCGCGGCTAGGCACATGGGATACGCACCCGCATCGATCTGAGCTCCGCCTAGAGCACCCAATTGGCCGTCAATTATTAATTAATATCTAAATAACGGTGCGTCGAAGAGAGACAGGATTGAAGACTTTTCTCTTCGTAATCTTGCGATCTATCTATCCTGCAAAGATCCGACTCGACATTCGGCCCACCATATATATATATATATATATATATATTAGAGGGACTGTGTAAAATTTGGACGCGCTGGGATAAGGAGAACACGCGCCACCGAGCAGTTTAATTTTCAAAAAAACATGCATTTTTTTAATGCCCGCACTAAAATATTCATTAGTCTCATAATATTAATTTAAAAATCTGGAATTGGATATATTGATTGTACATATTAAGAGATACAAAATATATTATTTACTGATTTTTTTCCATCAATTATGTACAGTCGGGAGTAGATTGAAAAATTAATAGAAAATTTGAAAACGGACGTGGCGGTTTGGTCATATTGTGGCGGAAAATCGAAGCAGTGAATTAATTATCGGGGCGGATTTTTTATGCAAATAATAATATAATAATCGTGTATTGAATGCTTCAAAGTGATATTTTTTTCATGAGCCTGCGAGAATATTTTCCAACTGTAGTTGCGATAATACAAAATATAGTGCATACAAATAGTTCGAAATTTGGTCGTAGCGCTTCGTCCGCTCATTTTTACCGACCGAGCATTGCCGACCGAGGTGGTTTGCCATTGTTGGACATAGAAAAAAAATATAACACGTGAAATCTTTACGTTTCTGCAGATTTATTTCGATTTTACGATGCGGTTTCAAACGGTATCAGGTTTTTCAGTCAGACTTTACTTTCCTGCTCGATAAAGACATTGATTTCTTTATTAGTCCCGAATCTATGGCGTTTTTTGAACGATTTAAAATTGATTGTACTTTTCTCGACACCGATGTATCTGTTTGGGACTCGAACGAGAGTTATCAAATGGGCGTGCAATTAATAAAAAAAATAAGAGTCTGTAATGATGTAGCGGAGCGAGGTATCAAACTTATCACCGATTATAAAAATCGATTCACTAATGATGAAGATCAAATACAATTTGTTCATCATGTGGTCGCCGAATATTTAAAAAAAAAATCCGAACGTAAACAAATGTACTCTACTTCAATTATTTCATAGATGGACTGCTATTACTTATGTAGTATTTCATGTAAAGGTACGCCACCCCAATATATATGTACGTATGTGTGTGTGTGTGTGTGTGTGTGTGTGTGTGTGTGTGTGTGTGTGTGTGTGTGTGTGTGTGTGTGTGTGTGTGTGTGTGTGTGTGTGTGTGTGTGTGCGTGTGTGTGTGTGCGCGCGCGCGCGCGTGTGTGTGTGTGTGTGTGTGTGTGTGTGTGTGTGTGTGTGTGTGTGTGTGTGTGTGTGTGTGTGTGTGTGTGTGTGTGTGTGTGTGTGCGTGCGTGTGTGTGTGTGTGTGTGTGTGCGTGCGTGCGTGCGTGCGTGCGTGCGTGTGTGTGCGTGTGTGTGTGTGTGTGTGTGTGTGTGTGTGTGTGTGTGAGTGTGTGTGTGTGTGTGGAGTAAGCATTGTTACCCACTTTTGCGGTTCAGAGCAGATAAAATATGCCTCCCTTGGTCTACAGAACGTTCCACGAATGCCGGGTATCAGCCGGCATTCGTAAAGAATTCAGGCGTTGAGGGGCAGAGACTTACTACGGAAGACGACAAGCAACACGGTTGTGAAAAAATTACGTAATGGCGGCTAAAGAGTGAGTTCGAGTCTTACTATATGAATAGCTGTCTATTCCAATGGGGTACCTATACGCAACGAAACGAAAGAATCGAGAAAAGTTACTTCATCAAGTCGACATGGAATAGATCCTCAACAACTTTAATCGTCGATAAAGAACGTATTACGTGAACGAGAACGCCGGCAATTTTATTCCGTTATGACCGCGCCACGACCAAGAGCGATAGGTACTAAGCCACGTAGTGGTACTTTCCTTACAGATAGCGGGGTAAAGCGCTCCGCATTTATGACACACCTTTCGTACCTAACCTCAATAAGGCTCTTTTACACTCGGGAAGTGACTGTCTCGCTGTACGCTTCTAAATCCATGCTATGTGTTCTTTACATCCATTTTTTTTAACCTGAAAAGGGCCATCCAATTTTACCGGGGTTTAATTCTTCGCCAGGCAAACCCGCTCAAATGTCACTTGCCAGAGAGATCCGCCATTACATCGCCGAGATATGCGTCACTTCATTTCTCTATAAAATGGTGGTATAACGTTTCACGGAAATTTCGAGAGTATGAACACCGCGATTTCATCGACTCGGTATAGAAAGAGGGCTGTGACATTTTATAGTAGGGTAAGCTGGTATAGGAGTACGCACCTATGCAAAGCCGTGAAAAAAATAAATGAATACTTATTTCGAATCAGTTTTTGTTTTAATTGAAAGAATATCCATTATTATATTTGAATTATGAGCAACAAATGGGAATCTTAATTTTTGTAACAACAAACTAAAAACTACGAAACGGGATTTGCGAACTCTTAAACATACGGGCGTTTAAGAGTACGCCAGTATCAATCGACACATGAATCGCAATTAAAGTTGCCCACGTTTGAATGAGCGGTGCATTTCTCATGCCACCAAGCTTTACACTTCAAACAGTCGATCCAGTCCTCACATAAGGTAGATGGCCCAGTAATCGTCACGTTAAGCAGATCGCTTGACTTTGCAAATTTATATAGCTCAACTAGGAAAGTGAGTAAAAGTTATTTTAAGTCGTTCTTAATCAGTTTTTTATTACGAAGAAGAAGGTTGTTGTGAAATTCCCGTGTCTGGTACAGTTTCCGAGAAAATATTTCGTAAAGGTTTTAAAATGCTATTTTACGCGTCGTCGTCATGCCGCCATGACAGTTGGTCTGGTAATCGCCATGGGAACGTCTCACTAATAGTCACATGCGTTCAAACTGCTTTAAGGCATTAGGGGGCGTCCATTAATTACGTGAGGCGTTTAGGGGGGGGAGGGGGTCGAGCGAAATCTCACCCAATCTCACGTGGGGGAGAGGGGGGCTTCGGCAAATCTCACGTAATTTTAGTAATTTTAGTAATTTTAGTAATCACATAATTTTTATCACGTAGGGAGAGTCTCCCTACTACTTTACATGGTGGAGTAAATGGTACTACAACCGCAGTTACTTCTACTACAATTTATTTTCCGTGAACGTATGCATTTTGAAAAATCTCACGTGAGATTAGGGGAGGGGGGAGGGGGTCGAGCAAAATCTCACGACATCTCACCAGGGGGAGAGGGGGGGTCGAAAAATCGCCAAAATCACCTCACGTAATTAATGGATGCCCCCTTATATACCTTTGAAAAAAAAATTCTTTGTTTTCCGACCATCGAAAGGTATATAAGGCCTTAACTAACTATGCAAAGTTTCGTAGGACTTTGTTGACTCGATTATGTCTGCATATAGAACTGCAGAATAATTTTTACGTACTCTGTCACAAACTTTATGATTTTTATTAAAACATTTGATAAAGAAATTTGATAAAGAAGTTTGAAACATAAATTTCTCTTCCATGAAACTTTCTTAATTTCAAAAATAAAACGAATTATTGCCTATTAGGTCAGAATTATAATTTTTATTTATTTGTAATCATTATACACAACTATTTTTCATGACATACCCAGTTATCGACATGGTCACGACCCAGTAATCGACAACATTTATTTATATGTATATCTTTTTACTATCGCGAATATGCGTATGGCGATTACTGGTCCGTGGATCCTTCAGACAATGCTAATTACGGACCCAATGTTTCTTTTCTGATTTTCTATAAACTAATATTCGATTCGTAAAACTCTTTTTTTGCTAACATTGTCCCGGTTATCGACAGCCGTGGCGATTAATCGGCAGAGTGTTTATGTTGCTGAACCGGTAATCGTCATATGTGAAAATTCGTTGAAAATAACATAAAACTATATTTTTATGCTGAACGCAAAACTAAAATCTTTGTTAATCACTTCCCGTGTGGAAATATTTTCCGGGATGTCTAAAGGACCCAACTAATTGTCCCCAATTTTATCCAGGGCCTGGTTTGGATTCCGACTGGTACCTTTATAGGATTGTCCCGCTTTTGAAATCGGGCCCTTTAGTGGACATCTATTCGGGGCCATACTAGATTCCCTGATTGCGCCTGAATTATCCAATTTCGTCCCTACTATACCCCTGCAATTAGCCCTGTTAAGTCCCCACGTTCACCCCGTCAGATCCCTATGATTCCCCTGTATTACCCTGTAATAAAGAAGATGCATATTTTCCGGGAAGATTTATAAATATATATTTATTTATTTATTTATTTATATATATGCCAGCAAGTTTACAAACATTCTTATAATAGAAAACAATATGCTGACATTTTAAGGATAATGTGAACAATATAAAACGTTATATGTTAATCATGTAGATAACGATTCAGAATACTTCAATGGCTAAAAATACTTTTTAAGACCAATCTTTGGGGAGGATGAAAAATGCAATAAGAACACTCAATCATCCATTAGAGCAATATTGTCGCCAACAGCATGAAAGAAATCTCATTCCACCTAATCCAATAGAGATCCCCATTTAATTTAAAATCATTAGCCGTACTCTCAAAGACGGGACAATATTTGTAAAATCAATGATATTTAATTCCTCTTTTTTCATCACAATATGTACGCCGAACAATGTTGTACTTTTGAGCGATGGTTGTATAATGGAGATAAAAAAAATTTATGGTGAAAATGAACCCCAAGAATCTCTCTACATCGAGGAGAAAATTTCGAAAAAAAAAGTTGACATGTATAATTATCCACGTAAATCATCCAGTATTGGAGCATGGAGAATCCCAGAACAAACTTTAAACGATGCAGTTTACACATTGGCCAGCATCAAGAGAAAATTGGTAACATTGCGATTGTCCCTAGAACCAAACGGAAAACTCAATACTTATGCCCTGACATTGCTTCATGTATAAGTGATTACTTAAATAAAAATGTATATATTTTTAAGTTGTAACGTTTTCTTCTTTTCTTTCAAATTCATTGAAAATGATAAGCGAATTGTTAAGTGAGTGAGATATTTGCATGAGCCAGTTATAAAACACTGATAAATTACTATTAATTTGTGTCGCTTATTAATATTATAACTTTAATTGATCTTTGTGATAATCCCTGACTATATCTGACCAGGCTTTTTACTGGTGAACCAACTGAAACCGTAATTTATTTTATGATGGAAATTGTGACTGAACCACACTGGGCCCACATTAGTCTGCCTGGTCAAGACCCGATTAAACTCATTGTAAAAATTAGCCAGTGCCCTGACAGCACCTGGTCGGGGCCTTCATTGGTGCATCCATCGTACCCCTGTTATTTTGTATCATGGAAACTAATGAGTACCTTTCTAGGACCGTTTGTGGCAGTATTCTGGAAATCCCTGTCAGGGATTCCACTTCGAAGCCGTAACGGGACCTGTATATTCTTCGGGTTTCCCGGACTATTTTCCACACGGGTTGAAGGAAAACTTACTTCACGCAAGACCACAGGCATTCTCAAATCACCCGAGATGTGACATGGTTCACGTTAACCTCCTAATGAAGGATTCCGCCGAAATGACAGCTAGACGTCGTAGCGGAATATATTTAATTTGATTATTCTTTTATACGTATACTTGCGGGTGTGAAAATGTAATACAACATAGCAAATAGCTCCTGGAAGCTAATATACCACAAATCTGCACGAAGGACTGATTTTTATCTTAAAATACTTATTTAATGCGTAAACATGCCGATCACAAGGACCCTGACGGTCACTGGGCCGACTACCTTATTGGTTCTTCGTATATTTATTTGTATACTTTGTATAATTGTACAAAAATATATACTATATATATACAAAATAGTATATACAGTGACTGACAAAAAAAAGAGACCACTAAATTTCGTAAGTAAAAATTTCCAATATTATGAAAACTGTTGGCAAAATCTTATCGTTTTTTTGTTTATCATAATTGTACTATACTTCGGACTAATATGTGAAAAACATTTGTACGCTCTTTCATTTCGATATTATATTCACAATGGTTTTCTGTAAATATCTCATTTTAGCCAAGGTCAAAATAAAGAGGCCACTATCAACACCAAGGGTACAGCTTGTTGTTTTGTATGTTATACCTGTTTACTGTTTTTGTGTTGTGTTCTTGGTCGTCGTATGATACTTTCTATGAGCTAGTATAATTCTTTTGCTTATTCTTAAATCGTTTCTCGATTACGGTTCATGTGCTACGATGACCAAGAAACAAACTTCCATCGAATTACGAAAATTAATTATAAAAGATGTTCGGGCTGGTTTATCACAAAGAAAAGTTGCTACAAAATTTGAAGTGAGCAAGACTCAAGTACAAAAACTGTGGAAAAAGTTTTCTCAGACTGGTTGTGTTGTGGACATAAAAGGAAGAGGAAGAAAACGAGCGACTTCGTACCGGGACGATTCTCGCATTTTGCGAGAAATAAAGAAAAATTCGCGTACAACAATACGAGTTATTAAAGAAAATCTTCAGTTAGACGTGTCTCACAAAATGATTCGCCGTCGACTGCGGGAAACTGGTCTGCATAGCCGATTTTCAGCAAAACGGCCCTATATTAGCAAACGAAATAAAATTAAACGTTTGGAGTTCGCAAAAAAATGTGTTGCACCGCCCATTGCGTTTTGGAAAACGGTCCTTTGGTCTGACGAAGGCAAATTTGAGTTGTTTAACTGGAAAAGAAGGACTAGAGAGTGGAGAAAAGCTGGGGAACAGTTGGAAGAACGTCACCTACAGCAAACTGTGAAGCACGGAGGAGGTAGCATCATAGTTTGGGGCTGTTTTGCTTGGTCCGGAGTGGGAAGTTTGGTGCCAATCACTGACATATTGACGGCCGATAAATATATCGACATTCTCAGTGAGAATTTGGAAGCTTCGTTCATTCAGGTCGGATTGGAAGAGAATTTCATCTTTCAACAGGACAATGATCCGAACCATACAGCAAAGAAAACGCAGTTGTACATGAAATCAAACAGAATAAAAATGCTTGATTGGCCAGCGCAATCACCCGATCTCAACCCTATTGAGAATTTGTGGTCGATTTTGGACGCAAAAATCGACAAAACTAGTGTAACAAACAAGGAAAATTATTTTACGGCGCTTAAAAAAACTTGGGAGGAATTAGATGGCCACTATCTGCAGACTCTCGTCGAAAGTATGCCTAGACGACTCCAAGCCGTTATCAAGGCCAAAGGTGGCCATACCAAATATTAGCTGTCGTCAAAAAAAAAGTTTATGTTATATTTAAAAATTGAACAGTGGTCTCTTTTTTTGTCAATGTGTTGAGAGATATCAATTGTTATAGTAAATGATAATCATTGTTATAATAAGAAAAGAACAATTATCTCTTCGATCACCATGTTAAATATTTGTAAGGATAATAAGATTTGCCTATTAAAGATTATACGAATGTAAAGATCTTAAATGTTTCGATTTTTTTCAGATTTCTCGAGTTGGTCTCTTTTTTTTGTCAGTCACTGTATATACTGTACCTAGGAAATATTATATATACACACACACACAATACCCACTATATATAGATGGGGCATTCCACGCCATTTCACCTAGCCCGTGACCCTAACCATTTTTTATTTTTCTATTTAAAAAAAATCGTATCCCATGAAAGGAATATCCACACCAAGTTTTAGATTGTTATTTCTCCTCTTTTAGGAGTTATAATTTTCCAAAAATATAGATTTCGGAAGGTTTGGAAACGTTCAAAAGCTGATAACTCCTGAACTAACTGAGATATCGACAAATGTCACATATTATTTTTTTATTTTGAAGCTACTTTCGTTAGAAAATCTGAAAAATTATCAATTATCAATGTCAACCATTTTTGCTTCTAACGTAAAAACTATCTTTTTTAAAATGATTGCCTCTTTTTATTTATTTTTTTAATTCTCTAAAATAGAGTGACCCATTCTATGATTTTTAAGACTAGTCTCATCGTGGGTCCATTTTTCCTTCTATTTTTTCGAATTTATCAAAAAAAATTTTAGAAGACTTTAATCATTTTAATCTCCAATAATGCTACTGATGAGTTTGTGATTTCCAATTCGGCTTCGTCAGGCCTGAAACGGTCTATTTTTAATTTGTGTTGAATTTGACGAAAAAAAAGGTTTTTCATCCAAGATAATTGTTTTTCGTTCAATTCCGCATAGACTAAAAATAAACTGCTTCAGGCCTGACGAAGCCGAATTGGAAATCACAAAAGCATTATTGGAGATTAAAATGATAAAAGTATTCTGAATTTTTTTCGGACAGAAATCGACATTTTTGAAAAATTATAACTCCTAAAGAGATAAAAATCGAAAATTTCTTATGGATATTCCGTTTATGGGGTACAATCTTACAAAAAAAATCAGAAAAATAAAAAATTGTCAGGGTCACGGGCTAGATGAAATGGCGTGGAATGTCCCATATATAAAATATACTTATAATATATATGTAAAATACTATATATATTGAATATATATATATTCAAAGTATACCAGTATACAAAGTATACTTTTCGTATACTTTCTATACTGATAAAAAAAAATTAACAACAGTCGTATAAGAGTACGCGCGTACTCCTACACACCCAAGCACTGCGTACTCTTATACCACCTGCACATTTTAAACAAACATGACTGTTACTGCCATTCATTGATGAGATGCAAAATTACTTTTATTTTGAACAATAACCTTAGTAAATCGGCTTACGAAATTAACAGTTGTTTTTGAAGAAAGTAAATTGTGTTTCGTACTTGTAATGCTTTGAAAATGTCAAAAATAAATAAGAAATTGCAACCAAAACTTCAAACTTACCTACCCTCTCCGTTTTATTTCACTTTTGATTTTTTGTTGTCAGAAATTCTTACCCTGTGAGGCGGCCTAAACACAACGGAAGTTAGTTTCAATTAGCAAACCGTTTCGTCATTATCATAATTGCGTACTCTTATCGCCTGCGTACTCCTATACCAGCTTACCCTACTCAGGACGCGTTGATGCGAATGACAACTCGGGTATTTTCTTAAGGACGACTACCAGTCTAGAGCCCGAGAAACAGGTGAATTTCGATATGTTTTTATGGATAGCGAGTTGACAGAATGACAATTCTGTTTAGTTACCTTTATTCTTAATAACGTCGAGTAACTTTGCAAATTTTTCCACAAGATTTTGTAACAAAATACCGACGCAGAAGCTGAATGAAGCGATTCACCTTTATCTGATAGTGTCCTACGGCCGGAAAGAGTGGCCCTCTAATGTTCAGCCTAAAATGAATATTCAAAATGAGTTGAGTTCTTCAAAGATTGACTTCAACGTACATAGAGGAATGGAGAAATATCGATTATTAACACAATGATGCATGATTGAAAAAAAAAGTTTTTGCTAGAAAGAAATTACCAAAAATAATGTTTTTCGGAAAAAGTTGTTCCCCCTATGTTTTTCAATGTAATATTGTTATGAGCTTCCAAAAAAAATTCAAGTCAATCTCTGAAGAATCGGCGATGTGATTATGCCAGCCGCAGGACACTATCGGACAAAGGTGACTAGCTTCATTTGTCTTCAATGCTGCCATTCCGTTACAAAACCTTGTAAAAATTGTATAAAGGTAAATATTTGAAGACATGTAGAAGACCACTGAACAGAATCGCCATTCTATCGACTGGGTACCCAAAATAAATTGTTGAAATTTACCTTGTTTCCGGGCTTTAGGCTAGTAGTGTCCCTTACGAAAATGTGGGTAGATATACCGGGGAAACTACCAATGTATACATACTCTTCCATACGTACATACACACATATATACACCTACCTACACAAATAGCACAATTTTTATTTTTCGTCGAATAATTGAGTTTTCATCCAACATTGAAATCTTCCGCGTACCTAGCAATCTGCGGAAACTACTTGACCGCTCTTTGTGTCCACTCAGTCACACATTCATCAACCCCTAACATTAGAGAAAGAAAAAGCCTTTAAAAAAAATTGCTTCTGTCAAAATTTCTGTTCCATAATTCAATCGAACATTGTTGCGAAAGCAAATACACACACACGCACCTACACGCACACGTACGATATATATATATTAGGGTGGCCGTTATTCTGGCTTCGGTAAAAAAAATTTAACGTAAAAATTTAAAGCAAAAAAACTAATCAAGATATGAAAAAAAAATCTGTGTAAAATTTGGACGCGTTGGGAACGAGAACACGTGCCACCGAGCAGTTTAATTTTCAAAAATACATGCATTTTTTAATGGCCGCACTGAAATATTTATTAGTCTCATAATATTAATTAAAAAATCTGGAATTGGGTACATTGATTATACATATTAAGAGTTACAACATATATTATTTACTGATTTTTTCCATCAATCACGTACCGCAAATTCGTACCTTTACATGAAATATTACATAAGTAATAGCAGTCCATCTATGAAATGATTGAAGTAGAGTACGTATGTTTACGTTCGGAATTTTTTTATATTCGGCGACAACTTGAAGAACAAATTGTATTTGATCTTCATCATAAGTCAATCGATTTTTATAATCGGTGATAAGTTTGATCCCTCGCTCCGCTATATCATTTCAGACTCTTATTTTTTTTTATCAATTGCGCGCCCATTTGATAACTCTCGTTCGAGTCCCAGACAGAAACATCGGTGTCGAGAAAAGTACAATCAATTTTAAATCGTTCAAAAAACGCCATAGGTTCGGGACTAATAAATAAATCAATGTCTTTATCGAGCAGAAAAGTAAAGTCTGACTGGAAAACCTGATACCTTTTGGAACCGCATCGTAAAATCGAAATCAATTTGCAGAAACGTAAAGATTTCACGTGTTATATTTTTTTTCTATGTCCAACAATGGCAAACCAACTCGGTCGGTAATGCTCGGTCGGTAAAAATGAGCGCGAAGCGCCGCGACCAACTTTTGAACTATTTGTCTGCACTATATTTTGTATTATCGCCACTACAGTTGGAAAATCTTCTCGCAGGCTCAATAAAAAAAACATCATTTTGAAGCATTCAATACACAATTATTATATTATTGTTTGCATAAAAAATCCGCTCCGATAATTAATTCACTGCTTCGATTGCCCGCCACAATGTGACCAAACCGCCACGTACGTTTTCAAATTTTCTATTTATCTTTCAATCTACTCCCGACTGTACATAATTGATGGAAAAAAATCAGTGAATAATATATTTTATACCTCTTAATCTGTACAATCAATGTGCCCAATCCCAGATGTTTTAATTAATATTATGAGACTAATGAATATTTTAGTGCGGCCATTAAAAAAATGCATGTATTTTTGAATATTAAACTGCTCGGTGGCATTTGTTCTCCTTATCCCAGCGCGTCCAAATTTTACACAGATTTTTTTTTCATATCTTGATTCGTTTTTTTGCTAGACGTTAAAATTTTTATCGAAACCAAATTAACGGTCACCCTATATATATATATATCGTACGGTCGAATGGAAAAAATGAACAAAAGTGATCGCCTTGAAATCGGGCCGTTGTCGCTCTATGAGAAGTCCAGCCACAAAAGCCCGTACCGGCGATGACCTATTGGTCAATATGCTTACGTAAAATTCTCGCGAACCCATGCGGGTAAATCTGATCGGGAATTTGAATAACGGGCCAAAGTATACTTCCGCTTGATTCCAGGCTGCATTCACTCGATGAGGCCCCAGGACCAGGTAGATATAACACATCCCTTTCACAAAGGGTGTGTGTGTGAGAGAGTAGACCTCGATCAGCGAGCTATCGTTGCGGCTTTCTCTGTAAAAATGTTTCGAGAACCGGGATAGTGCCTTATCAGGTATTTCACGACCTCTCGCCCCTTATTCTTCGATGCATAAAGCATAAAGTTCCTATCTCATGCATACATTCATGTGGCCGCTGGAGAGTCATGACTTATGGTGGTCCACACGAGTATTCGTATCGAATCGCGCGCGGGGCCACACCGCTTGCTTAAACTATACGTATAATAACTTCACTTCAACAAATGTACCTATAACTGTAGTACGTACTTCTCGAACTGTTATGAGCGCGAAATCGACGAAGGGTGACGGAAGCACGTATGACGCACCACTTCTCAATCTTTCGGACACACGAATGATGCCTAGACGTGTGTGCATGAACTTATATACCGGGTGGCTCATTTTCAACCTATCCAGGCAATCATCTCCGAAAATATGAAGAATACGAAAAAACGCTCCGAACGAAAGATTTTCGTTTTTTTTTGCGTAGAACAAGATGCCGTCAAGCAAAATATATGTAACTATCTCGAAAAATGAAGTTGACCTTGAAATAACCTTGAAAGGAGCGAGCGGCAAATCTTTCGAGGTTAGCAAGATATTTTTTTCTGACACCATTGCAACTTTTGTTCGAAACTTTCTCTCGTGGCTTTCATATTCTTCGAGATATTAGCCTGGATGCATTAAATTGGGCCGTCCGGTGCACACCGGGTGTCCCATTTTAATCTTACACCCGATTTATCTAAAAAAATACTGGTCCGATCATTTATTGATTATTATGGTGAGACTTTTAGAGTTCAAAGAAGGCCGTTCCAAAAAAAGGTTTGTCGAAAATTCAAAATAGGGACCTTAAGATGTTCGACATGGTTATTTTTCGAGGGAACGACTTTTTTACCATACAATTCGTCAGGCCAAAACTTACAACTTTTCCAGGTTTTTTGGAAAATTATAATATCCATCATTTTTAGGTTAGAATACCATTTTTGACTATTTTAGCGCTATCCAGGATGTACCACGAGAAGGTATGGTGGGAATGTACCGTGAAATCCCAAGGGTAAGTGTGCGTGTATGGGTAGGTGTGAGTTTGTTCGGGTTTGTTTGATGACAGAAGTGATGAGCCGCAGAGACCTAATCCCTATTTGGGTTTTTTGGGTTTGTTTTATTCATTTAGCATCCCAAACACTTTGGATGTTAAAGAGTTCACCGCCTCGTGGTACATCCTGGATATTGCTAAAATAGTCAAAATGGCGTACTAAACAAAAAAATTATGGACTTTATCAACAAAAAAATCCTATGAAAATTTCTAGTTTTGGCCTGACAAATGTTTTGGCGAAAAAAATGCATGTTTCCATTTTTTTAAATATGTCGGCCATCTTAACGTCTCTATTTTGAATTTGGGAACGAACCATTTTTTTTTTAACATCACACTTTGAACCTTGAAAATTTCACTTTACTCCGTACTCGATTGGAGTAGTATTTTTCCGAGATAAAATCAAGTGTAAGATTTTTATTGGGACACCCGGTATATTATATATACACACACACGCATACGCGCGCACACACAGACACACACTTATGTACGTA